>JACEEZ010005826.1:0-37896 GCA_016584305.1 Chionoecetes opilio | reverse complement strand
TAATTTAGAAAAAATAAATAATTGAAAGAAAAATAATCAAAAAAAAAATACGATTGGGTATTTTTTTTATATTTTTTAAAAATTGGATATATTTTTAATAAAATATATTGGGTCACAGAAAAAAAAAAAAAAAAAAAATACTTATTTTATATATATATTATATATATATAATATATATATATATATAATATTTTATATATAAAATATATATATATTTTTAAAAAAAAGTGCAACCCTGCCTATGCACTAGTTGTTGCGCCGGTTGCCCTCAGCATGCGATTACCACCACGGTCTCTTCCCCCAACTTTGACATCGCACGCTCTACATGCTTCCTTGTTCTATCAGAAGTGTGCATTTTTCTTCACTCCTCCTGGAAACAAACAAAATTACCTGAAATTACTTAAAACATTCAGTAAAATTATATTTATCTCATAAAAGTAAAATTTGCCACTCAAAGAGACAATTGAAGTTGATTAGGTTTTTTTTTAATTGAGGTGTTGGGTGAATTAATATTAAGATATGGCACAAGGCACACCTACAGCAAATACTGGAGTGAAGCCCGTTAACCCCTTGAGGCCCAGAACGTAATTTCCATTGTAATTTGGGTACCAGTAAACGATTTTTAATGAATATCAGCAATATTTTATACTTGACTGAGTCCATTCCAAGCATTTACCATCCTATTTGTGAACCAGTTTTTGCCTATTTCCTTATTAAATTACGCTAAAGCTATTACATTTTAGCTATTTAACCCCTTCACGCCCAGATCTTTCCTTTGCTAAAAAAAAGAAAGTGTTAATAGCCATAAAATAAGGAAAAGTCCCTGAATATACCAAATTAGTTAGTTGACAAGAATACTAAACAGGTCATAGCTATAAAATATTGTTTATAGTCACTAAAAATCGTCTAATGGTACCTTAATTACTATGGAAAATTTCGTTCTGAGTCTCAAGGGGTAATTGGGTTTTGAAATGATACGGGACCCAACAGTTGAGCTCACCCAGTTGTGTGTTGAAAATTACAAAGTTGCTTTCAAAATCATACTTGATAGAATAACATAGAAATAGGATATGCATTTGGGGTTAATATATATGTACTGTGTAGACTATCAATGGGTCAATATGTATATACTTTTTGATTAATACATAGTGGTACGATTGAAATACACAATATAAATTAGGAGAAAGGAAGGTAAGGGGCAGTGAAGAGGAGAGAAGGAGGTGAGAAGGAGAAGAAAAAGAGAAGAAGGAAGAAGAGAAGAAGTAAGAAGAGAAAAAGAAGAAGGAAGTAGAAGAGAAGAAGAAGGAAGTAGAGGAAGAAGAAGAAAAGAAGAGGAAGTAGGGCTCATAGTGTTCCCCAAGGGATCCTCGCAGCCCTAAAACAAGAACAAGAAGAGGAAGAAAACAGTATTAAACAGAAAGAAGAAGGAAGAAGAGAAGAAGGAAAGAAGAGAAGAAGAAAACAGTATGAAGTTAAACAGAAGGAAGAAGAGAAGAAGAGAAGAAGGAAGAAGAAGAGAAGAAGGAAGAAGAAGAGAAGAAGGAAGAAGGAAAGAAGAAGAAGAAGGAAGTAGAAGAGAAGAAGGAAAGAAGAAGAAGAAGAGAAAAAGGTTAGGTTAGTGATCACTAACCTAACCTGGACATTGGTCAACCGGCCAACATATCCGAACTCAAGATCAAGAACTACCGTAGATAACATTCGTTGAAAGCCCACTACCGAAATTTTACCAAAAATGTATTCGCTCGAATGGCCCTCCGCTCGAAAAAGTATTCGCTTGAATCGTCCAGACACCATAGTGACAGGTGTGGTGTATGTGGTAAAGCGAGAGAGGCTAAGAGTGAAGTGTTAGCCCCAAAGTGCAGAGAAGGAATGTTTCTACAAAATTTTCCTGGTTGGGAGTTCCTATCCAAACACAAAACTTCAACACACAACACAACACACCCGCCTTACTTAACACCCATTTCCTCACTTATTACCCTGTACACCCACATTCTCACCCTCCTGGAATGATCTAAGTAATGCTATGGTACTTTAGGAATGCACAAAGGGTCATATACCACTTAGTAGAAACACGAGGAGACGAGGAAATATGACTCTAGTCCCGTGTGTTTGTGTCTGTCCTCGCCTGATGGTCCAAGTCTGCAGGGGCTACATTCAGAGAGGCTAACTTCCGGTCTTCACGACCTAGCGACTTCCAACAGCTGTTTTGGGCAACTTTTGGCATTCTTCGGGCAGATTGATGACGTACTTAAAGACGTTGAGCTGTCAAAAACAGACAACTGCCTCCAGACAGTTGTGGAGCATGCAATATACATAAAAATACTCATAAATTGAGTATATATGATGTTTTCTGACTCAAGAACTGAACAGGGCAAGTATACAAATGAAATTAGGCCATATTACCAATGCCATCCGCTCGTGATGAGTTTGTTATGGGGTGATGGGGCCGAGTGGCGAACGGCGGCATCTCACCATGACTCACCACACCATACACCACCACGCACAGCTCCGCGACACAGACAAGGTACATAATTATATTTCCTTCTCCTCCTTCTCCTAGCCTTTTCTTGTAGCAGTTGGTGGTAGTTGTGGTATGTGCAGCGTGATAGTGGTAGTGGTGGTGCAGCAGTAATAAAATATAAGCCGTGTAACACACACATTTCAAAAGTGTTATTGGAGTGGTCTTCGTATAAGACGATGCTTGGACGACAAAAACACGGCTTATATTTTATTACTGCTGCTTCTGCTGCTGCTATTCCTGCTGCTGCTACTGCAACTGCTGCCGGCTGCTGGGGAAGGTGGTTGGAAGGAAGAAGAGGGGGAGGAGAAGGAGAGGGAGAAGCTAGGAGGTGGAGGAGGAGGAGGAGGAAGAAGTACCTTTTCTTATAGCAGTTGGTGGTGGTTGTGGTGGTGGCAGCGGTGATGGTAGTGGTGGTGGCAGCAGTAAAAATATAAGCCGTGTAACACACATTTCAGCAAGTGTTATTGGAGTGGTCTTCGTACTAAGACGATGCTTGGACGACAAAAACACGGCTTACATTTTATTGCTGCTGCTCCTGCTACTACTGTTGCTGCTGCTACTGCTACAACTGCTGCCGGCTGCTATAAGAAAAGGTTAGGAGAAGGAAGGAGGAGGAGAAGCTAGGAGGTGGAGGAGGAAGAAGGGTGGAGCATTTTGGTGTGGATGATGAATTTGTTTATAAACACAGCTGCGAGCGTGGAAGCCTTGTGATTGGCTGAAACTTTTGAGAAATACTATGTGATTCGCTGGCGAGGCTGTGACGCAATTGTACTCGCTCAGCCAATCAGCTATCGAAGCCCATAGCGACACCGTAGCGCCACTCCCATATCTCGTACCAGAATCCCCGCGACTTCCGGGTTGTACAAATAGAGGAAGTTATTTAAGCTAAACCCCGTGCCCTTAACTCTCTCTGAATGTCTGCCCAGGGGTACTATATTCAATCAATCAATCATTGGGGGCATACGCCGGGGGGCGCGTCGCCTTGCCCACCTTACGACGCCACTCCCGGGGGTCACCCACGCGCGAGTTCCCATGCAGGCTCCTTTCCCATACCAAGCAGCTCTCGAAAAGAAACGTCAACTTGCCCCAGCCACGAGCCTTGTGGGCGCCCCCTTGGCCTCCTCCACGCCGGATTGTCTCTTACAGATACAACCCGATGGGAAGGATCGGTTTCAGGGTAGCGTGCCACATGCCCCATATAGCCGAAGTTGGCGCTGACGGACTATGCAGGTAATAGGCCTCGATTCAGTCTCACGGTGCAATCGCTGATTTGACACGTAATCATCCCAGCGATACCCCATGATTCTGCGAAGACACTTATTACCAAAGGCATTGATTCGTCTCTTCAAGTCACTATTAGTGTCCATGTCTCACAACCATAGAGTAAGACAGGGATCACAAGCGACTGAAGATCCGGATCTTTGTCCTCCTGCACAGGTACCGACACGCCAAATACTCCCACTGAGCGAGTCCATAACACCGTGGGCTATGCCAATCCGCCGTAAGGCTTCTTGACGTGACCCGCCGTCATTATGGACTGCGCTACCAAGGTATGTAAAACTTTCCAAGATCTCAATGTCCTCGCCACATGCATGAACAGACTGTACTGCTTCATCTAGTAAGTCTTCAAACACCTGGACCTTGCTTGGTCTTGAGCCAGGAGACCTCAAGTCCCAAAGGCTTTGCCTCTTCGTGCAGCGCTCGAGAGCCATCACCAGGACCTCCAGCGACTCAGCAAAGATTACTGCATCATCGGCAAAAACAAGATCAGTGATCTTGGTGTTGCCGACGGATGCTCCACAATCCCTTTGATCTAAAACCTTGTCCAATACCCAGTCCATACAAGCGTTGAAAAGTGATGGGGGAAGGACACACCTTGCCTCACTCCTGTATCACAGGAAGAGAAGCTGGATACACCTGCCCCACACTTCACAGCACTCTCAGTCCCAGAATACAGACCAGTTATCAAACCAATAGTCCTTGCAGGAATCCCTCGAAGTCGCAGAAGATCCCAGTACTATATAAGTACTATATTGCGCACCGAAATGAAAAAAATACTTGTAATAGCTCAAAAGTACTTAATTCGTGCTTACTAACTCATTTTTTTGTCTTCTTAGTATATATTTTAGCTATTTAAGTATTCCTGTGTTCATGGGAAATGTCTCAAACTCGTAATATTCGCGTTTATTAAACCAGGTTACGAAATGGAAAATATTTGAATTTTTGTTATAAATATATTAAAAAAAAAAAAAAATAATATTGCTTACAAAATAGTATAGTAATCTCAAAGTCAATTTACTGTATTTTTAGAAATTTGTATTAATTAATTGACGTAATAAAAATATATTATTAGGGCAGCCCATTTGGAGACCATGTTTAACTCAACACACACAGTCTAACTCTCTGCATAAAAATCTCCAAAACAATCATGTTCATAGAATTTAGTAGAATTATTTCCTCAACGATACTATCGCAAATCATTCAGACAGTCTACTGCATAGTTGTGGAAGGGATGGGGAAAATGTATATCAAATATGGGAAGCCCACATAGAGCCCATGTAAAACCCATGTAACATTCCACTACTAAACCACTAAACCATATTTGAATAATTCCCTCAAGGTTTATTTTTCTTCGTCGTTTGCTATGCAATTTTGTCATTCGGAAAAATGGCCACAATTGTGGGAAAACCCATATGGGTCCCATCTATAGCCCATGGATTTCCCCATCCCTTACCCATGCCCCCTGCCCACCAATTACCATAAAAATCCCACATGGGTCCCATGTAAGTGTGCGGCTGGGTGTGTGTGTGTGTGTGTATGTGTGTGAAAGAGATTTTAGCGATGGATAAATTATTTTGACATGTAGTTTCGACATGACATGTGGTGTAGTGGCTAGCGCGCCTACCTACGAATCTGTGGGCCCAGGTTCGAATCCCGGCCAGGGCAGTCGGCGTGCAGCTCAAAACAGCTGTTCATCCTTCTTTCATGGATGGTGGATAAATGGGTACCCCGGGGAAACCTGGGGAAAGTAACTGTGGTAACCCGGGTGTCACAACTAGCCCTGTGTCCCGGGGTACCACAGGCTCAAGGGCTGATGCCACGGAGATGAGCACCGAGGCCAAAGCGTATGCCCCATTTACCTTTTACCTAATATAATCCAATCCCCTACAAGTATTCAAGTATTAGAACCCGACAGACAGAATGTAGAGAGAGAGAGAGAGGACATGCAGACAGAACAGACAGACATACAGACATGCAGAGAGTGAGAGAGAGACAGACAGACAGACAGGGCAGATAGACAGAGAGAGAGAGAGAGAGGAGAGAGAGGGGGAGAGAGAGGGGAGAGAGAGACACATGTATAGCCAGAGGGGAGACAGACAGACAGGAAAAGAGATCGAGAGACAGACACAGAAAGAAAAATAAAGAAATAGACAGACAGAAGACAGAGAAAGAGAGACAGACAGACAGAAAATACATGCAGGGGAGAGACAGACACAGAAAAAATAGACAGACAGACAGACAGACAGAGAGAGAGAGAGAGACATACAGAAGAAAAGGGGAGAGAGACAGAACAGACATCATGCAGAGAGAGGAGACACAGAAAAAATAGACAGACAGACAGACAGACAGAGAGAAAAGACGACAGACAGGGCAGACAGACAGACAGAGAGAGAGAGACAGACACAGAAATAAATAAACAGACAGACAGACAGAGGAGAATTGAATTGAATTGAATGGTTTATTGTTGGACGTTCAACAAGGGTAGAGATGAGGCAGAGAGAGAGAGACAGAGAGACAGACGACAGACAGACAGAGAGAGAGAGGACAGACACAGAAAGAAAAGGAAAGAAATAGACAGACAGACAGAGAGAGTGGGAGAAACAGACAGACAGCCAGACAGAGAGGGGAGAGAGAAACGGGACAGACAGACAGAGAAAGGAATTTCGCAACGTGCTCGTGCTCGCGCCCTTCCCACAGCCACCAAGATGGACGTCGACAATAGTTACAATTCGGACGATGACGACGTAGTTATCATCGAAAGACATCACAATACCTAACGAGTGAGTACTATCATACACTCCCACACCTTATAGTGGCGTATTTAAACCCTTTGTGTCGCTTTTAATTAAGGGTCTAAAAAGGGGTTTATGAAAGACGTTTGTAGTTCCTTTATTGCAGGGTGTTTGGTGGGGTTTCTGTGGGAATTATCGTTTTTTTGGGGGATTTTGGAGAATTTGGGGTTTTTTGGTGATGGGGGGTGGAAGGAAATTCTCCGAATTGACTTTTTGTGACGTTATTTTTTTTTACCTATTTTTTTTTGTTATTGTTATTATTTTACACTAGGACCAGAAGGGGTGGAGTCAGTTCTTACACAAGTTGTTTCGGTCAATTTTACGGTAGCGTTTGCTCTACTCTCCCCTTCCCCAAACACAGACACACACACAAAACACAAACCCACCCAAAAACAGACACAGGGAACTCCGTAGTGTAAGGGTTAGCACGCTCGGCTCACAAACGAGAAGTCCCGGGTTCGACCCCGGGCGCAGCGAAGACAGACGGGCGGTTTTTCTTAAAAAACCCCGAGTCCCTGTCCACCCAGCCCGTGAATGGGTACCGGGGGGTTAGCCGGGGGTGTGTGACCCGCCCTCCCGGGGTGGTGGCTTCCCCCAACATAACCACTAAGCAGGAAAAGATAAAATAATGTTGATATGGAGACGGGGACATACGAAACATTGCTCTGGCCTGTAAAATACAATAGTGATGAACACCCCACACACACACACACACAAGTCCATCGTCTCCAGATTACATGGAAGAAATTCTACCGTCGAAACACTAAAGTCGCCAGGACAACGTTTTTTTCGCATACAGACGTGGGTGGCGTTAATACTTACATTTCCCACATCCATGATTTCAGGAAAGTTAGAAGGGGGTATCTGGAGAGTCTGTGTCATTTTGTGTCTTCATCTGTGTCATAGTAGGGCTATAAATGAACAAATGACAAAATATCACTAGAGTGGCGTTTTCTGCATAGGTCTCATGTGTTTTGGATGAATCTGGCACTCGTCTTTGTACGAAATGGTTGTTTATAGGTGTGAACTACGGTTATAGGGAGTTTCGTACACAAGTGTTCGTACCCAGGTTTTGTAGTTGTTTCGACACTGATATGAGTTTTTTCGTACATACTGGGTCTTTGGTAAGTGTAGTCAGTTTTAACTGACGATGTACGAAACGACTAGGTTTATATAGCTACGAAAACAATTTTGGGGTACGATCTACGGTGTACGAAACAACTTGTGTACGAACTGACTGGTGGGTTGTAGTGCGTNTATCCAACCATGTTTCTGGTTATGCCTATTATATCAAAATCCTCTGCACTATTTATTTCTCTCGGGAAAATCTATCTTTTTTTAAAATATTTCCTACCATTTGTATAGTAAACCTTCAAGCAACTCCTCTTCTTTTTGTCATTTTCCCTTTATATTTTAACTAAACCCTCCTCTCTCTCCTTCTTAACGAATCACTTAGTTCCTGGCTTCTGATACCCTCCTGTGTCGAAAGTTTCCACACCCCGCCCCAGTGTCTAAACCCCGGTTCTCTGTCTTAAAAAGCCCTGCAGTGCATCTACCTCCCTTTTCAAGGGACTTAGACAAGATCTGAACTCCTTTCCTCGAAAAGTGCACCCCATCCCTGGGGTAGAGGTGGTTATGCCCGAAAAAGAGGTCCCAGCTGTCTACAAGGCCCAACCATTGTCTTTGCAATGAAGTGCCACGGCAATTCAATGCAATAGCAACATATATTTGCGTCTTGGGGTATTGAAAAGGCACAACACCGTGCACAGTAATGATATAAGCCTTTTTGACACTTTTGAGCCCCCCCCAAAATTTAGGGGAACTCCCAATTCTGGGAACCCTGTAACCACTTCCGTTCATTATTTCTTAACGTAATATACATATATTTTCGTCCTAGGTATTGAAAGGCACAACACCGTGCACAGTAATGAATAAGCATTGTGACCTTTTGACGGATTGCCCCATCCGCATAACGGCGCCACCTGTTCAAAATCCAAAATGGCGCGGCCCGAGTGACACCTCTCTGTGAAGCTCTCTGGTACTTCTGCCGGACTATACTGGGTGACTCCCAACTCAAGCTCAAGTAGAAGAGGTCACACTCTGTGTATAAAAAGCGCTTTTTTTGTGACGTTAAACCGCCCTGGTTCAGTCCAGTCTATACCGTTCCAGGCTGGTTTGATGCTCCCAAAAATACATCGAGACTGGCCCCCTTTTTCTTTTCGTCGTTCCTATTGGCGGGGGGATCGAGTGGGGGGTTTCCTCCCGGGCAGAAAGTGCAGCGGCCACTATTATATATTTTTGTTTGAGGGGTACATTAATTTCCCCAAAGCTTTTGTTTCAGCAAATTGCAAAATATTGTAATTTTTCGTAAATTACTTTGTCTTAGGGTGGGCCCCATAGGGTTTTTTCATGTCTTTCACATCACGAGAAGCCCCTTGGTCGCCCCTTCCCCGCTGCTGTAGTGGGGGCTGCGCCATTTTCCCCCCCACACCAGGGTTTGATTTTGGGAGAGAAGAGTTTCAGGGGCTTGCGCCTTTTCGGGTTTCTGAAACCCCTCAAATAAAACCGCTTTTGGGGCGCCTCGCGGGTGGTATGTAAAAAAATCCCCGCCTTTTCCCAGGGAAAACCCGACGACGCCACAGCTCAGACTGTTGTTTTTGGGACCTCACCTTTTTTCCCCTCTACGGGCCCTCTATTTTCCCCAGTAGGGAAAGTGTAATGGCGTACGCTGTAGCTCCTGACGACTATTTGATTATTGTTGAAAATGGTAATTGTCGCTAGAAGAGGTGAAATGCTGGGAAATTTCGGGCACCGAAAAAAAACTACCGCCCAATCCCCACTATAGTCGCCACTCCCCTTTTTGGTCCCCCCGGCGTTTAAATATTACTAATTTTGCATCACTAAGCTTATATTTTCCCACTGAAGACAAGTATTTAAAATTTAATAAACAAATGTGGCAGCCTCTTTAGTGGCCATACAAGAAATTTTTTGAAAGTGAGGGTTTAAAATTTTCGTATAATGGCCCTACGACTATATTTTGCAGTGGCGACTATGGGGTTTTGGGTGGGGTTTGGGGGGACCCGTGAACGGGTTTATGAAACTGTCCCCAAAATGGGAAATTTCTCGCAAAACCCCAACTAGGCCTGTCCCCGGGACGTGGTCACTTGCCGACGCGGAAATTTTTGGAACATTCCATTTGGGAATAAATGAAAATGAAAAATAAAGTGAAATTTTCATTGTTGGGATCCCCCAAAACCCCCTTTGAAATGTAATCTCGAATGCAGAAAAAAACTGTTAAAAAGCTTATTAAATGTATAAATTGTGAAACTGAAATATCATGAAAGATAAAGAACTGGAACTGTCGACAAAAATGCAGATAAATTTAAAAATAAAAATTTTACAGGGGGCTAAATATAAATTTGACAAATTTGCTTCTTTTTCCCGCTTATAATGTCAGTTTTACTTTTAAAAATACTTCTGTATGTATATGCGGGTTGTTTTCCCCTTTCCCCCCAAAATTGTTATGTCCCCTTTATAAAAGCAAAACCTGCCACTTATAGAGTAATCTAAAGTTTTTTTTTTTACAAAACGGGACATTCGAAACAAAAGAACTCCCCATTGTTTATATTTTTTGTTTTGTCAAACATTATTTTTTTTCCAACTTAACAAATTTAAATTTTTCCCTAAACAAAATAAATTGGGTTTAAGTTTTAACCCCGGGCTTTTCTAACTAATGAAATCTGGATTGTTTAAATACTGTCAAATTAAATTATCAATCGTTTTTATAAACCTTCATTGTTGCCAAAATGTGGCCACATGTGGCAGCAATGAAAATTGTAAAGGTTTTCAGCTCCAGATTTTTGTAATAGCATATTACACTCTGGAGCTGAAAACCTCCTCCGCCACCCCGCCGGGCTCAAATAAAATTTCCCACCCTTTAACTAGAAAAAATAAAACCTTAAAAATTCCATTCTTACCTAATAACCTAACCTCCCCAACTGGGGGGTGAAAAAGGGGTTTTAAAAAGTTTAAAGGGGGTATACAGTATTTCTGTTAAAAAAAAGGTAAAAATAATTAAAATCACAAAAAAAGAAATGGTAAATATGCATTTTCAACCAATACCCCCCATTGACCAAAAACTCTTCTAAAATAACTGGGGGAACATCTTAAGAACAAGCTAGGGCTCCACGCAAAAGCTCCCCCAAAATTTTGGGCTCTACGTTTTATACTTATTTGTCCTTAACCCCACATTTTGTTATTTTTTTTTTTAAAAAGGGGGGGGTTTTTTACCTTTTTGCCTACATGGTTTGATTTTAAAATTTCGGGTTTCCCTTTGAGAAAACAAGCCGGCGAGTTGCGAAATCCCCCGACGGTTTAAAAAGTAGTGCGAATCTAAATTGGGTATTAACCTAGGGGTTGGTCGGGGGGGGACGGACACCCCCCGTTAGGTTAGGGTAGGTTGGGCCCCCTGGGTTGGGTTAGGGCAGGTTAAAGGGTTTTTGCACAGCACGGGGGGGCGAAAGGGGTGGGTAGGTTTGGTTTTGTGGAGTTTGTCCCCTCTTTAGAATAAAGGGTCAAAACTCCTATCTTTTTCTTATGCCAAAAACTTGGGGACATGGTGGGAAAAAAAACCCGGGGTTTTTGGGGGGGGGGACACCCCATAAAGGGGAAAAATGGCCCCCCATAAAAAAAATCCTTAAACAGGGAAAATTTTCCCCAGTTCATGGGCTTTAAACGGGGGAAAAATTTTTCCCCTTTTAAAGGGTGCTCCCCCACAAAAAGGGGCACACTCAGAAGGGTTATTGGGGTCCCCACAAAAAATCCCTAAACTAGGGGAAATTTTCCCCAGTACATAGACTTAATCGGGGGAAAAAATTTTTCCCCATAAAGTTCATGAACTAGGGAAATATCCTAGTTTATGGATTTTTTTTGGGGGGCCATATTTCCCTTATGTGTGGGGCTTCCCCACCCAAAAACCCGGTTTTCCCCCCAGGTTTCCCCAACTTGGGTTTTGGGTATAAGAAGAAGAGATGATTTTGGGGCCTTTGTTCTTAAGATTTTTCCTAACTAGGGGGGGTACACCTCCAGACCTAAAATAACCTAGGGCCCAAACCCGGGCATTGGGGTTACATTTAAACCCTTGCTCACTGAGGGGGGGGTTTCGGGTCACCCCAGACCTTTTTTTGTTATTTTTTTTTTTTTTTTTCCGGGCCCCGGTAAATGTGCCGTTTCAAAACCCAAAACTCTCCTGGGATAACCCGGGGGAGGAGCTGTTCTCCCCCCGAACCCCCCAAGTTAACAAACCCCAGCCCCGGGCATTTTTATTTCCCCTTTCCCCACTTTCCCCCCGACCAACCCTTTTTTGTTATTTTTTTTATGGGGCCATAAATTCTCCTTAGCGATGAGAACAAACGTGCAGGGTACTTAAACCAGCGATCGTGTATTGTTTAAACTGCCCCATATACCCCCGCCGGGTATTGTCGGGTTTTTAAAAACCCCCTTATGAGAGAAAAAAACGTTCAGGGTATCCTAAAAACCCCCGATCTTGTATTGGGTTTTAAAATGCACATATATTAAAAAAAAACTTTGGGAAAAAACCCAATGCTTATATAAAAGGGGAAAGTATGTGAAATTGATAAAAGTATTTTTCCCTCCACGGGTTTATTGGGGCCCCTATAATATCGTAAAAATTTTCACCCAATTTCTGTATTTTCATTATTTTAATTTTTAATTTGGCCCCTTTCCCCCCCCCCGTACAGTAAATTAGGGAGTGCAGTCAATGCATGCCCCGCGGGATAACATTGGTCCCTTTTGACTGTAATTGGCGGAAAAAGCATAAATTTTTCTCAAAATTTGTCTCTGTTTGGGCCGGCCAAATTTTTTTGTTCGTCATGACTCCCCCCACCCCCGCAGAGCGCCCAAGGTTTTGGCTTGGGCGCTCGGTGGTACTCGAACGGCCGCCCGAGTCGCGCACAGGCGTTTGAGAGAGAGTTTGAGCGGCTCGCACCACTCAAATTCTTCCTCTCAAACTCACCCCAGTCCAACCTGGTCCTGCTCTCTGGCCTAGCCCGGCCCAGTCCGTTCCAGCCCGGTCCAAACTGCCTCGCGAAAACTGACCGCCCGGGACTAGCCCAGTCCAGACCGGGCCAGAGCGGCCGCGAAAACGCGCTATAAGCTAGGTAGGTATAAGCTGTTTATGAAAATTTGAAAGAAAAACTGGAAGAACACATAACGCTTAATGGAGAGGACAAAGAAGAGCAAGCAGGATTTACAAAGGGAAGGAGACTGGGGGACAACCTATATTTACTACAACACTGCATCAACAACGCATACAAACACAAAAAACAGTTATTTGTGGCAGCGATTGACTTCAGAAAGGCCTATGAATCAGTGAAAAGAGAGAAGTTAATCGCTACATTAATGAAATATAAAATTGACAGCAGGATAATAGAATGTGTAAAAAATATATATGAAAAAGATAAAACAAAAATCAAGATAAGGAAGGATAAAGAAATAGAGATAGAAATAAGCAGTGGCATATTAGACAAGGTTGTACAGGGTCAACCACACTTTTCAAAATGCTAACCTACATGATCATAGACAAACTGGAAGAAAATGGATTAGGATACAAGGATGAAAGAACAAAACTAAATACCCTATTTTTTTCTGATGATGGACTACAACTATCAGAGTCGTTGGAAGAAGCCAGAAGAAACCTGACAGCACTGAGGCAAATTAGTGAAGAATGTGGCCTGGAACTAAATAAGGAGAAAAGTAACTTCATACTGTTTAACGTTAGAGAAGAAATAACAGAAATAGAAGGCGTGCAGGTAGTGGACCAAATAAAGTACCTGGGAGGAAATAAACAACAGAAAGAACTGTTTCCAGAACAATAAGAAAAACTGCATTAACAAGGCAGAAATTAGCAGACATGACTTATAGCATAATATTGAAGAGCTGCAACAGACTACTGGTTGGAAAAACCTATTGGAAGTCAGTAGCATTACCATATATATTACATGGAGCATGAGTAATAAATTACAACAAAGAGGAGATTGAAAAATTACAAAGAATAGAAAACACAGTGCACAGGACAATTCTGGGAGCAAGAGGCTATGCAACACTGGCAGGCATGAGAGGGGAAATAGGAGCATCTCTGGTCAAGACAAGAATCATGAAGGCAAGGTTGGGATATGTCAATGGAGTAATGAAGGAAGAAAGAAATGAATTGATAAGAAGAGTAATGGAGGACACAAAAGAGGATAAAAAAGATAAATGGATGAAAAATTGCAAGTCATATATGATGGAAATTGGAAGTAGTCTTGAGGAATTGGGAAGAATGAAAAGAGAGAAATTGAATAAGAAGATAGAGGCATGGGATACAAAGCAGTGGAAGGAAGATATGGAGAAAAAATCAAGCCTGCAGTTATATATAGAGAATATAAGAAACAAATGGGAGGAATGGAAAAAATGTATGATAATAGGCCAGAGTCAACATTACTATTTAAACTAGAACCAACACCCTAGAACTGCAGGACAGAAAGAGACACACGATGGCAACAAAAAATGCCCAGTGTTTGGGGAAACAAAATGAAGCCCAAAGTAAAAACCACTTTTTATTACAATGCCCGGGCTCAATTGGAAATAAAAAAATTACAGAAAGTAAAACACCGTATAATAAAAATATAAATAAATTAAAAGGGAAACATATTTTTCAATTTTAAAAAACCCACAAGAAATAAAATTTTCCCCGAGATGTTTTGTTCACCTTTTGGGGGGAAGAGAGGAAATAGGTTAAAAAAAACGCCACCCACCCAGTAAAAACCACAAGCAAAAAAAAGAAAAAAAGGGTTGCGGAAAACCCAAAAGGGGGGGTTTTTTCTAGGGGAAATAGGGCTAGAACATTTGCAAGGGGAACTAAAGGAGGCAAAGGAGTGGATCCCAACCCCTGGGGGGGGAAATTAAAAAAAAAAAAAACCTTGAAAGTAAAGTAAGAAACATGGAGGCAGAAAGGGCAGGAAAGGGGGAAATGACCCGGGTTTTGGGGGCCAGACCCACCAGGGGCCCCTTTGGGGATGGGGGCTCTTACTTTTAGACGCCCCCAAAAAGCGGGTCCCCGAAGGAGGGGAGAGTGGGGGAGCGGGCAGCGGGGGAAAATTTTTCGTGGGGGCAGGGGGGTTTCCTAGGATTTTGAGGGGTGGGTGAGGCTAGGGAGCGGGCAGCGGTGGAAGTTTTCCCAAAGTAGGGCGGCCTAGGGGGGCTTTTTGGGGGTGGGGGTGAGACTGGGGGGCCCTCCCCCCTCCCACCCTCGCCAGTTGAGGCCACTGAAGCCCGTGGATGGGCTGGTCGACCCGCCCCCCACGCTTTCCCTGTAGGGGCAGCTAAGGCTGCTGAGGGCGTGGTTGAGGTTTGGGGGACCTGACCCCCGGCCCCCGGGGTGGGGCTGGGGGCCGCAAACGGGCCCCCAGTGGGGGAGATGAGGTAGTGGAGATTACCAACCCGGGGGGGGCCCGGGACTGATAGAAAAAGGGGGGGGCAACCGCAGGGCAAGAAGTGGCCCATACTGTTATAGAAGATAGTAGGTGAAAAAAAAGGTTAGGCGACCGTGGCGATAAGCCCAAAGAGTGTGCTGGTTACCCTGAGTGGAAAGGGGGGTATGGAGGATGTTTGTGAAGGATTGGGGGAGCAGGTGAATGGGTACGGGAAAGGAATGGTGATAATGCGGGAGGGGGGAAAAACCCTTAGGAGGTTGGGCCCCGAGCAAAACGGGGGGCAAGGTGATGGAGTCCCTTAAAGGGAATATAAAAAAAGGGACAGGAAGAAATTTACGAGTGGCGTGGGGGGAATTTCTGGGGCGACCTGGGGAAAATGCGGGGTATGGGAAATGAAACGCGACAAAAACAACGACCCCCAAGAGGGGGTTTTGAAAAAAATGAAAGGGGAGTGCAGAAAGGATCCAGGGGGCTATGGAGTAAGCTTCATAAACCTGGACGGTGCACCCCCACAGGAGGTCTTTGAGGGGGGACAAAGTGCCCCTAAACGGGGAAGGAAAAGGGGCGGATGTGTGGGAAATGTTTGGGAGGGGGACGCGCGACTGAGAGATCTGAAATTGGGGGGAAAAGGGGGTGACAAATGCGAATGATTTACTGTTGACAAAAAAAGGGAATGTGAGGGGGGCTGTGTGAATTTAGAGGAGGGGGGAATGTTAAAAAAAGGAAGCCCCTCACCCAAGAAAAATAAATAAATTTGGAACTTTGACGTATTTGGCCTCACTTTGGGCCAGTGACAGAAACACAAATGAAGAGAGAATTGAACAAAGATCTGGGGACTTACAGAATCGGAAAGGGCAGAAGAAAGCAGCAAAAAAAAGGGTGGCGGAGTGGGAAGTATTTGTGAGGCAGGAACCCGGTTTTAGATGTAGAGGAGCTAGATGTGGGAGGGTGTGAAATGGGGGGGTTTATTATGGCAGTACGCCCTGGGTAAAAAGGTGCGAAAGGGGGAAAGAAAAAGGGATTTTGGTGATATGTGTTACATGACAGGGGAAAGGGAACAGGAGCGAGACCCGAGAAGAAAAAGGAAGTATAGAATTGTGAAAAGGGTTTGAAAGAAAGAAAAAGTGAAAATGTGATTTTTGGGGGAAACATGAATGGTCCCTTGGGTTGGGGTTAGGGAAAGTAAATGGAAAGGCCCAAATTGCTGCTTGATTTTGGGCAGAGGAAATGAATTAAAAATTTTGAATTTTGACCCTGGCAAAGGGAAAGAGTGACCTGGGGGGAAAGGGGAGAATAAATCTGCCATTGATTTTTATTTTGGGAAACCGGGAAAAGGTAGAGAACGGGTGAGAAGTATGGGGGGTGGAGGGAAAGGAAATCGACGAGCAGTGACCTAACGTTTGGTATGGAGTAGAGGTTTGAAGGAAAAAAGAGTGAACGTGAAAGAGGAGAGGAAGGGGACTTTGGAAAAACTTAGAGAGGGCAGACTGGGATTTTTTAAAGAAAAGTGGTGAGTAATGAGGATTTGGAAGTTTGGGAGAAAAGGGTTTGGGGCGAGACAGGTGTGGATGAGATGAATGAGAGATTTTTTAAGGGAAAATTAAAAAAAAGTGGCAGAAGGGGAGCATGGGCAGAAAAAAAGTAAGAGAGCAAATGGCAGGAAAAGGGAAAGGGTTTGGTGGAACAAGAGATCGACAAGGCCAGGAAAAAAAGGAAACGGGCCCAAATAGGAAGTGTAGGATTTTTTGAGAAAAAATGGGCCCAAACAGGGGCCCTAAAAGAATAGAGTATGAAAGGGCTTTGGGAAAGATAAGAGTAAGCAAAGGGAGGTGGAAAGGCTTGGTGAGGGGGCAAGATTTGAAAAAGAAAAGAAAAGTGATCAGAGAACTTGGGGGAAAAAAGGGGGAGGAAGGAGGTAGGGATGGTATAAGTTTTGAAGGAAAGAGAGTAAGAAAACAGGAAAATTTTAGAAAAAACTAGTGGTGAAGGAGGTAAACTAAGGGGAAAAAAGGGGAAAGGGCCCAGGCTGTAAAAGGGACTTCTGGAAAGTTTTGGGAGGTGTGAATGAGCCGGGATAGGACTTAGGAACGTACTTGGGGAGGAAAATAGGGGGAAAAAGGGTGAAGAAATTAGAATGGTGATTTTTAAAGGGGTTTTTTTGTAAAAAACTAAAAAAGGGAAAAGGGCCCCTGGAATGGACGGAAACCCCAAAATTTAAATTTTTTAAAAGAGGGGGGGGTTTAAAGGGAGTAATTGGGGAAATGCATGAGTTTTTTTAGACATATATGGGGGAAAAAAAAAAAAAGGGGGGCCCTGGTGCCGGGAAAAGGGACAGTAAGGGCCCCTCATAATAAGGGGGGACAAAAGAGTAAAAGGAGATTAAAATTTAAAAGGGAAAAAATAGCGGTAGTACACGGTATGTAAGATTTTCTGGGGTCTGAATGAAAGACTGGGTGAAGTTGGGGAAAAAAATAAGGGAGGGGGTAAAGAGCAAAAGGGGGTTTCAGAAAAGAGGGGAAAAGGTGGGAAAATATTTTTGTATGAATGAAGTGTTTGAAGAAAAAGGAAGGGGGGAAAGAAAAAAATATCTAGCCTTTTTAGAATTGAGAAAGCGTATAAAGGGGAGTGGATAGGAGAAGGGGCTAGGTAAGGTTTTAAAGCGTTTGGCATGAGTGGGGGAAGGTTTTTTAAAATAATAAGCAGTATGTATGAAAACCCACACGGGCCCAAGTTCAGTATGGGTGCCCCCTCAAAAATGGATGGGTGAATAGTAAAAAGGGGAGTAAGACGGGCTGTGTCCTTTTCCTTACTTTTTGGATTATATGTTGAGGAAAGGGGCAGTGAGAGTAAAGGCGAAGGTCGGGGTGTGAAAATTGGAGATGAAGTTTTTGGAGTGTACTGATGTATGCAGATGATGGGGTGACCTTAGTAAAACCCCAAAATGGGGTACAAGAGATGTTTAATGCTGTGAGGGAGTATTAAAGGGGACTTCAACTTGGGCCCTTAAAAAGGAGAAGATTTCAAGTGTTGGGGGTGAATGGGGTGACTCTGATGATACGGGTTTTTGGTGGTGGGGGGAATAAATAAAGAGAACGAAAGATACAAGTATCTGGGTTTTTGGTTTTGGATGAAAAAAGGCTGTGAAAAAACTAAGCATGAGAGGAAAAGTTGGGACCCAAACCAGGGGGTTTGGGAAAAAAAGGCTAGGCATTGTGGCAAATTTTCAGGCCAAAAAGATGAATTTGGTGAAGGACATGGAAGGGTTGTGGAAAGCCCTAAAATTTATGTATGGCCGGGAAAACAATGGTGGGGGTCTAGGAAGGAGTTGGAACAGATTGGAATAACAAAGAAAAAGGGCAGGAAAAATAGCATTAGGACCCAATAGGTATGTGGCAGGGGAAGCGATTAGAGGAGACAGGGAAATGGAGCACTTTTCAGAGAGAGGATAGCAAAGGCAGGACTAAAGGTAAAAGGCTAGCCCTCCCAACGAATGAATGAGCAAATGGGCAAGAAAGGGTTTGGGACGGAATATGGGGGGGAAAGGGGAAATAAAAGATCAGAAAAAATTTGAAAAAAGGGACAGGTGAATGGGAATTTTTGGTGACGGGGAGTGATAAAGACAGGGGAGTATGGCTTATGAAAAAAGGAAAATTTAAATAGGAGAGTGGAAGAAAAAGGGAAAAAAGGGAATGGTTTGGGGGGGAATAGTGAGAAATCAAACTTAAATTTGGTCCCGGGAAAAAGGGGACCACCCACTGTATGAAAGGTTCTATGATGGTGGCTATGGAGGGGCCCTACTCTTCAAGCCGGGACAAAGTCGTGGAGGAAAATAGTCGTATTCAGATAAAAATGTGGCAGCAAGGGTGTGTGTTTGTGTGTGACGGGAAAGCTAGTGGTTTGAAACCGGGGAAACCCACTTGATGCTGGAATTTGAACGGTATGAGTATCTAGAAAAAAGATTTGGAGGTAGTGGTGGGGAAGGGGGTGGGAGGGGAAGAAGGGCGAGAGATGAGAGACAGGAGATTGAGAGGGAAAGTACCTGCGGGGTTGTGTGCTAGTGGAGGAGTGGACAGTGTGTGATTGAGAGTGTAAAAGAATTTTTTGGAAAAACTCTTGGAGAGAAAGTAGGAAAAGAGAAATGAGAGGCGGGGGGGCCCCCCCCAGTGAGGGGGGGAACCCCGTATGAATGGGGATGCAGAGAGAGGAAGGGGGGGAAAAAAAGAAATCCCTATTTTTGTTTCCCCCCTTTTGCTTCTCCCCAACCCAGTTTAAAGTGTGGGGGGAAACCCCGGGGCCCAAAAGGGCCCTTCACGGAAACATCTGCTCCCCCGGATGACTCCCAAATCAAGATAAAAGATCAAGATAAAGGGTTTGCCGTTGACAAGGCTTAGCCCCAAAACCCACCATGGGGTCGGATCGGAACACTCCAAGAAAAAGAAGAAACGGAGAACAACCCCACGGGGGCTCAAGCTCCCCGTTTTAAAAAGGGGGTAAGGGCTTCAACAAAAATGTTGCGCTATTTAGGTGTTGTTTTTAGGCCCTAGGGCCGCTCTACACTGCTGCCCGTGTTTCGTCAAACCCGTGCCCCCGTTTCCCCCCGTCACGGTTTTTTTAATGCTTTTCCCGGGACCTGTGGGTATCGTGTACACGTTTCCCCCCCATTCCATTGGCGCCCTTCCCCCTGCCCGGGCCCCCAAACCGGGCATGGAACTGATGCGGCGAAAAGCCTCCCCCCCCTTTAAAAGGGGGGCCCACTAGAGGCCTTACTTCCCCCCCACCCCGGGAAACACCCTAAAGCCCCCCGCACAGGAAGGGGGAACGGGGGGCCCCCTAGTCAAAAAACGGGAAACCCCAGGAAACTCACCAGAAGCCCCTGGGTGAACACCAGAAAACCCCCGGAACCAAATTTCCCCCAGCTCCTTGGGGCCCAAAAAACGCCCCCCCCCCAGGGGCCCCCAAAACCAAGGGATCTTTCTGATTTGGGCCACAATGGAGCCAGGTTTTTTTTTACTCCCGGCCGCGTGTCTACGCCCTCAACGCCTCGAAAACTAGGCAAATACATCATTGAGGGGAAAAACCCCCCTTTCCCCTTGGGAAAAAAGGGGCAGCCTTGGGGGTGGGGACTGTGGGAAGTGCTTTCCTCAAGGGGGCCCCTCCTACAAGATAAACCCCCTTTACCCCAGGAGAGTGGCAGGTAACATGTCCCGTGCCGAGGGGGGAGGGGGGCTCTGGACAGTATGGCAAATTTAAAGGGGGACTGCAGCCCCAGATGGGCCTTGACGAGGTCCGCTCTCTCCTGAAGGCCCTGAACTGCACTCCCCCGTTGAGGTCTCTTGGATCCCCCCACGAACCCCGGGCCCCCCTCCACCATCGGAAAATTGGGGCCGCCTCAAGGTAACGGGTGACCCACCACCCAAAAAGGGGCCCCCATCGGGAAAATGGGGTCGGGGCACAAGGGCCCTTTTTTGCTCCCCTCCTTCTTTTCCCTGTTGTGTCAACGTGTAGGCCCCTCAAAAAACCCTGCCGCTCCTATGTACGCTGTTCCCGCCCGCAGTTTGGCCCCCCCTCCGCAAAAATGGAAACCCAAAGGGTGACTGCGACAAGCCCCTTCCATTTTTCAGTGGGGGGGGCACCATGGCCCCAGGCACCCTAAGCCCCTTTTAAAAAGCGAGGCTCGCAGCTTTACAGCTTGGGTCCAGAAAGGAAAATTTCCCCTTTTTTAATAAAAAAAGGCAGCTGCGACTCCCCCCATTTCCCAAAAAATTTGGGCCCCTCCTCGTCACCCCCCCCTAGGTGCCCTCACCTACAGCGCACCACCCTCCAGGGGGGTCCACCCCCGGTTTTTTTTTTTTTTTTCTCCTCCAAAAAAACCCCGGAAAAAAGGTACAGTGTACTGCAAAACCAACCCCAGGGTGAAGACCCCGAAACCCCCACGCGATCCTCTCCTCCTTTCATCGCAAACCCCCTCCCCAGAGGCTCAGGCCCCCCCGAAAAAACGCCCAGGGAAGCCGGGTGCGCCCGTGACAACGGATAGGGGCTCTGCCCCTCCAGCCCCACATGCTGACCTCAAACCACTTTCCCCGATTGATGTGGAAATTTAAAACCCCCCCCGTCCTCCCTCTCTTTGGGAAAAAAGCCCCACCTGCCTCCCTACCCACCGCGGCGCCCCTGGCCGGGAACGCCTTTCCCGAACACCACCAACCCCCCCCTTTATTTCCACCCCCCCACTTTCCCCGGGCCCCCCCACGCAACCGAGACATAATGGCTTGTCCCAACTATTTACCCTCCCATGGAAGCCTTTTAAAAACCCCCACCAAAAGGGTGAGTCAACCCTGCCATAATAGCCCGTCTTTGGGCCCCTCTTCCTCCCCTTTTTTCTCTGTCTTCCTCCAGTAATGCCCCTCTCCCCCCTCCAATGGAATGCCAGATCCCTCCCAAGAAAGAAAACCGAGCTTAAAACCCACCCGGGGGACACCTTCCCTTCAGTGGTAGGGGGGGTGGAAATTTGGGTCTCCCCCCAAACCCCTCTCTCAACTGCCCGGATATACCATCTTCAAAATGACAGACCCCCCAAAGGGGGGGGGGGGGGGGTGTCCTCGGGGATTCCCCCGACACTCTTAACCCCCATTCCCTTTTCCCTCCCAAACGGGAGCGAGGAAGTCTAGAAAAGTTTGGGCCGGCCAGGAGGCACAGACAAGGGGTGGCCTCCGGGCAGTCTGCCCAAACCCCCCTGACGGGGCCACCTATCAAGAAAATTTTGGGAAAGGGGCTTTTCCCCTACTTTCCCCCGCCCGTTTTTCGTCCTGGGTGACTTTTTAATGCCCACCCCAAAATGTTGGGAACCTGCCTCCCTCTCCACCCCCACCAACCCCCTCCCGGGAAAGGGATTTTTTTCAAGTCACCCTTTACTTTGCCTGCCTGTCCCTTTTATCACCCCCCCGGTTTTCCCACCCCTTTCCATCCTACACTGGGGCCGGCACGGGCCGGATCTATTTCTTGGGGGGCCCCGCCTTCCTGCAGTGGGCCGCACAAAAGGCCCCTTTCATGGGGAGTGACCACCCTTTCCCCCCCTTGCCTCCTTCCTGCCGTCACCGGGCCGGCCTACCCTGGTGCTTGCCTCGTTGGGATTCACTCCCCTTTCCCGGCCGGCCCCTCCTTTCCCAGGAGGCATTCAAGACCCCCGAAAAATCTCCTCATTTCCTGGATGAAGCTGCCGTCCCCCTTCTCCACTTTTTGGAAGACGCTGGAACGGGTGCCTTTCCCCGCTCCCCCCGTCGCGCCCCCCGCCCCTCCGGGGAAGTCCTGGTGGAGCGAGGAAGGGGGCCCCGGCAGTTAAGGCCCGTAGGGGGGCGGGAAACCCGTGGCGTCGTAGGCCCACATTGCCGCTTGGGGCGAATACCCCAAACCGGCTTTTATGCCAAAAATGTGCCAGGACCATCCTCCTTGCCAGGGGGAAAAGGATGGGGCACCCACTGCGCTTTCCCCCTCCATCTTCCCCCCCAAAAGGGACGTGGGGTTTTTTTTCCCCTCGATGGAGGGGGACCAATCGCCGCCTTTCCCCCTGCCCTCAAGGATGGGGAAACCCCCCCCAGGAGAAACCCCCAGAAAGCTGCTTTGCCGTTCTTTTACCATGGCAAGATTGGCTTGCCCTTTCTAAATTCATCCCCCCCATCCGGGGCGGGAAACCTTTATGCCATTGCCTCCCCAGTGTCCCCGACCTCGTTAGACCTTTTACAACTGAAAGGGGCTTTATCAGGCTTTTTTTCCCCCTTTAAGCCTGGGGGAAAAACTGCAGGCCAGGAAAACATTCCATATAAATTTCCCGTTCATCTAACAACCCCCCTTTTTAAAAGGGCCCTCACACTATTCCTTTTCAACACCCGTTGGCTTCAGGGGAATAACCCCCCTTTCTGGAAAACCGCCACTTTTTCCCCTATCCCAAGCCGGGGAAGGACCCCACACTTCCCCCGCCCTACCGCCCCATCCTCCTCCTCTCTTTCGTCGGAAAAACTCCTGGAGCGGTTGGGGCACTCGTCCCTTTTTTTGGGGGGCTAGAGGATGGGCATCTCCACAAAAAGAGCAAAGTGGTTTTAGGCCCGCCCGGGGGCCCCCCTAGAGTCCTGGCGCAACCTTTGAATATCCATCGCGACCAACCCCCACCGGGGGAAAGGGGGGTCATGCCCCGCTCTTTATAACCTTTTGGGGAAAGGGGGATTCGGGTTCTCCCCCCATGACGGCCCTCCTACGAAAATTAGCTAAAACCCTGCACATCACGGGGCCCCCCCCTCGCCTGGTTGGGAGAAAATTTTTTGTTGGGGGAACTTTCCCCGTTGCTGTTGGTTTCCTCCCCCTCTCCGTCACAATTTATAAAGGAGGGGGAGTGCCCCAGGGGTTCCCCCTTAGCCCCGTCCCCTTCAAAAGTTTGCTCTCGACCTTTCCCCATCCCTCCCCCCTCCCCCCTTTCCTTTTTATGCTGATGACATTACCATCATTTAGCCGGGCCGATCGATCCGGGGGACAAACACACCTACAGGAAGAAAACCCCTGCATTGGTAACTGGGTAAGGGGGTTGGGGGCTTTTGTCAAAAGATTAGAGCCCCCCCTTTATTTTGTTCACACTCAAACCTGTCCCCTTCCCCAACAGTTTAGCATTTGTGGCTTCCCCAGTCCCTACCCCCAGGACACATACATTCCTTTTATGCGGTTAGACGGGGCCCCCCGGCTTTCTTGGGCTCCCCACATTGAACCCTCCGCCCCTACTTGTAAAGCGTCTCGACATTTTGAAGAGGTGGCTGGTGTCCGCTGGGGGGCCCGTGTGACCCCCTATTAAAGGTTTCTTACCAGGCGGCAAAACAGGGCTAAAAATTAAACATACGTACCCCGCATCTTTTTGGGTCGGCAGCGCCCCTTTTACCATCAGAAAGCTGGACATTCTGCAAAAAGCCACCTTTGGGGTATCCCCGGGGGGAAAGAATCCTCCCCAATAAAAGCCCCCTTTACGCGGGGGAGCGGCCCTCCCCCCCTGCAGGTGCACAGGAGAACGGGGCCCGTGCCAACCCCTACCACCACATCAAACCCGCCACCAACCCCCCCCCCGCCCAATCTATGCCACCTTGGTTAATCATCACACCCAGTTTGGCTTTTCCCGGGCCGTCAAAATCTAAAAATCCGTGCACTGCTGGCCCCCAGTGCTGCACCTGCCCCCCCCCTCTACAACCCCCCAGCCCCCCACTCCCAGTCCCCCCCCCTGGCACACATTTCTCATAGGTTCCCCCGGGATATCCCCGACCTTCCCCCCCAAAACCCCTCAGCTGGGGATCGTTTGGGAGCAACACTCTTCAGAGAACTGGGCCCGTCCCTCTACCACCATACCTCAAAGGGCAAAACGGGCGGCTCCCCCTCCCCCACCCTTTTCCCCCCCAAATGGGCGCTGCCATTACGATCCCCGCCTAAAACCTTTTGGGAAGACATGGAGGCTGCCCCCTGGGCCGACGTCCTGACGGCCCGGGGCTTTTTTGGCCCTCCGCCAGGCCCTGGGGTTACCTCAACACCACCTACAAACCCGTACCAGGGGTGTGATCTCACGGACTCTTCTCCTCCCCCCTCTCCCCCTCTCCCTTCGCCCCGGCCCTCCCCCACTTCCTCGGGACAAAACCCCTTTAACGGGTACCCTCTCCCCCCACCCCCAGTGGGTGGAAAATCACCCTGCGTGGGGGGGGGGCCCTTTCCCCCTTTCAAAAACCGGGGCAACGAGGGTTTCTGAGGGTGCCGCCCAAAATGGCACTCCCGGGGGTAAAAATCACCCCCTCCCCCTGCCCCCTCTCCCCGCCAAGCGTCTAATCTCAAAAAAATGCCCCTCCCCCCTGGGATAGGGGCGCTCGGCGACGCCCTTGTGCCACCCCAATGGGGGCAATACCGTACAGACTCCTCCCCGCACCCCTGGATAGACAAAAGCCCGCGTCCCTTGGGGTGTCGCCCTCACCCCCCCTGAGGATCGGTCACACAACCCCTACAGCACACCTGCATCGTCTGCAGCTCACGCCTGACCCGCACTGCCCCTGGTGCGGAAGGCCCGGGTCCATTTTACCCGTCCCCTCCCCGTGTCCCCCGCTTTCCCCTCCCACCGACAAAAATTCTTTCGGGGTCCCCCTCATCGCCCTGAAAGTCACTACCTTGACCCGCCCACCCTGTGGCCGCCCCTTGCCTCCACCCCAAAAAACGCCCCGCCCCGTCATCCGCCCACCTTTTTCCTTCCTGAGGAAAACTAAACAACTCCCCGAGACTGGGGGGACTAATTCACGGCTGTAAAACCAGGGGCGAATATCGTCGACTTCGACATCACTGCCCTTCAACAACAACAACAACAACAACCACACGGGCCTGGCAACGCATCTGCAGCCTTGTTTTAGCGTGAAAATACGTCAAAATATTCAACGAATTCGTAGACGAGGTGAGTGAGAGGTGCAGTAGGATGTGCAGCGTGTGTGGGGAGGGTGTGATGAAGGGGTGAGAGGTGGAAATAGCCAGCTCTCGTGTGTGTGTGTGTGTGTGTGTGTGTGTGTGTGTGTGTGTCTGTGTGGGGGGGAGGGTGTGAGGAAGGTGTGGGGAAGGGGTGAGGGTGAGAGGTGGAAATAGCCAGCTCTCGTGTGTCTCCGTTGGGGAAAACGTGAGGAAAAGTGAAGTATTGGGAGTATTTTCGATTATCTTCACATTAGGAGTTGCAGTAGACTCATTTAGGTCATTTAGGTGTTCAGGGGTTGTTAGCCTTCTGTCTCTGCTTTACTGACCGCAAACTTCAGGTGGCGTGAAGCTTGAGTGTCATTGGTTATAATGGACGAGAACTCCGCGGTCATTTTCAGACACCAACTATTTTTTGCTCTCCAAAAAATAGGCTTTTTTCTAATGGAGATAGTTTTTATTTTCCGGAAACCCATAGTTAAAAAAGAAAAAAAATGAATCACCGAAATTTATGGTCGCCGTTTCCATTAAAAACACAGGCCCGTACCGAGAGTCATGATGAAGGTCGAGCGACGAACGACGAACGACAGAGGAAGGGTAGCGTAAAATGGATATTTTTCGGAACGAAGAGCAGCGACGACGGTCGAAGGTCGGCATGAAGACACGGGGGTACCCGTGTCTTCATGCCGACCTTCGTCGCTGCTTCTGGTTCCGAAAAATATCCGTTTTATGCTACCCTTCCTCTGTCGTTTGTCGCTCGACCTTCATCATGACTCGGTACGGGCCTGAATCTCCATAAGAAAAAGCACTAAAACTTGGCCAGGAAAAATTTGTCAGGGTCTCAGATAACAGGGAAGTGATTGAATAGGACATACCAAACCTAACCTAACCTTAACCACAAAGTATACCTAACTTGATTACCGGAAATTTCGACGGAATGCACTTTCGACGGTAGAAAATGAAGGTTTTTCGACGGTGCCGTCGAACTCCGTCGAAACTTCCAATATGTATATACGCATGTCTATCATAGGCCTAAAAGAAATTTTGTCATTGAGAGGATTAATATAAAATACGAAGTTACTAGATCATTGCCAACCAAAAATAAAGTGAAAAGCATATACACTGGTAGGGTACGCCGTATAACAAAAATTCTTTTCCTCAACTTCGGCATACCAATTTCCTATGTAAAATGGAATTCTAAGACGATTTTATCTATTTCTATTTTTGCATTTGAGCAATTCTTACTATGCAAAATCGCACTTTTATATTGCACCCTTATCGAATAATGCTTAAATGAGTACGCAGTGTCCGGTTGGTCCTGTGTATTGCATCATGCACCAATATGAGTTCCAAATGACTAGCGTGGTAAGTTCTTTCTGATCAGTTGGTTCATCAGGCACTACATCACAGTGTCACAGCCTCTACCTTGGCCTAGAACGTGTCCATCATGTCCTTCTTAGACCTGAAGCAGGGCATGGTCTCCCGGTGGTGGGCCCGAGCCCGGATGAACCCGTCTCTGGCCTGCTGCCCCACCACTGCTGCCGCAGCCTCTGTCATCTGCTTCACGACTCTTTCAGTGCTCTGAGTGTGGATAGAGAACTCCGGAACCTCGTACGGCTTGACCAGGATCTCCTGGATCTGATCCCCGGACAGTGAACAGGTGAATGCCGGCTCGTGCACCTGGCCAGGCTACCAGCTGATCAGTGTCTGCAAGCTGGTGGCTGACAAGTTCAGCTTGGGTGTGATGCGAGGTCTTACACTGGTGTCCCCATACTCCTCGCTAGCCCTCAGCTTCAAAATCTGCACGGCGAACCTGCGGTCGTTCTCACTCTGACTCACCATCAGTGAGAGGAGGACACATTCTGAGTGTGCGAACCATGCTCCTGTCCGCACGTAGAAGGTCACAGCTGTTTGGACCTTCTTGGGCTGCGACCTCATCACTCTGAGCTGTGTGAGGATGTGCTTGGGGCCGTCCTCTAGTCTGTGGTGAACCTTGATGTCGTAGTAGTGTTTGAAGTACACCTGCAGGCAGTACTTGTCTAGGATTTCCAGGGTGTTCAGTTCTTTGCCAGTCAGTCCATGCTTTCTGGTCCACATGTACACGAGCGATTGGGCTGTGGTGAGCCATCTGGAGTGGGACACCTTGCCACACTTGATCTCCTGCAGCTCGGACGGGAGAACGCCCCGCTTCACAGCCTGGACCAGCTGGTAGGAGACCTGCTGGTCAGTGGACATGTTGACCAGGATATACTCCGGTATCTCCGTGAGATCTTCACCGCCTAGCACTCCTCTGAACTCTGCGTTGTACTGCGTCTCATTCACGCTGGACAGCAGACTGCACACTGGACCCGTGAAGCCAGTGTCAGATGAGGTAGGCCCGTTAATGCTGGTGATAAGGTGGCGCAGGGGCAACTCGTTTGTGTGCAACACGCATATACTCCAGAAGAGCTTGCGTCCCAGCATCATCTCCAAATGGTCGTGAGTACCACCCTTCCACCCCGTGTTGGCCCTAGTTGAGTCACCTTGCAGTACGATCAGTGAGTCGGTGGAGTCGTATGTCACCAGCAGATCATAGAGAGCCTGAGCCACCTTGAACGCAGGCTTCTCAGGTGGCACCGGGTCCTCTGGTACAAAGTGCCAAAGGTACCTTCCAGATGGCTCCTCTGTCACTGACACATGCTCCTCCCTGATCAACCTTGGGTGCAGTTTCCCATAGCTGTCGGGCACCATCGCCCTGGTCTTGTCCTTCCTCCCATCGTAACCCAATCCAACTATTTTGGTACCCTAGTTAGGGTACGCCCGTATAACAAAAAAAAAATTCTAAACTTTAGCATCCCAATTTCCTATGTAAAAGGGGTTCAAGACGATTTTATCTCTTTCCATTTTTGCTTGAGAATTCTTACTATGCAAAATCCCCCCTTAAGCTTTTTTTGCATAAAAAATAAAAGTCATTTTGCATAGCAAGAAAGCTAAACAAAAATTAAAAGGGAAAAAACCACCCTAAATTCTTTTTACATAAAAAACACCCTCCAAAACGAAATAATTAATTCATTTTTCATTGGACCTACGGCGTACCCAAAATTTACACCCAAGATCCCCCCATATTTTTCGTTTTTTCCCACCCTAAGTGGTAACACCTCCCAAACTTAGCTTTTTTTTTTTTCCTTTAAATTTTGTTTTTAATAAAATAAATTTGGCGAAAAAGACTATAAAAAAATGCCCAACAGTACTGTTTGCCCTCTTGTTTTCCCCTCGGCAAAAGCTTTCCCTCTGATTTCACAGTAAATAGATCAAAAAACGACACTAAGTTTGTGGGAAAAGGGGGAATCCACAGATACAATTTATTTTATTTATTTTTTACTCTATTCATTTGTATTGTCTCATCTTTTTATGAATTTTAAAATTTGCGCATGAAAAAATTTTTTTTAAAAAATTTGAAGAGAATGAATGAGGGGGTTTGACACAAGTTTGGGAAAGGTTTGACGTTTTACATGTTGGGGGTTTCGAGGTGTCAAAAACGTTCCGTCGAACTTTCCGTTACCCCTAATTAACCTTTGGGTTTTAAATGAAATTTAACCTAACCTAACCCACAAATATCCCAAACCCAAACCCTAACTTAAAGTTTTTCATAACCTAACCTTAACCCTTTTACCTACGAGGTTGGGGGAACGGGGGGGAAGTAGCGCCGTTGTCTCCCCGTGGCGGCCAGGCTATCCCTAAAAACCCCACGCTCCCACCCACATCCTACACAATTCATATTATTGGTGGAAAACAAAAATTTGACCCTGTGATTGGCTATCTTGTCCGGGTGGGTTTATAAGGGACGATAATTTCGCGGTCGCTACCGACCTTACCATTTTTTGTGTTTTCTGTAATTTTTTTGCTAGTATATGTGCAGTACTAACTACTTCAGCGATCATTAAAAAACTATATTTACTAAATTTAAAATTTTTTTTGTATAGTTATCTAATAGCGCACACGACACACCCTCCTCCCCCGACGACAAATTTCAAAGAGGAACTCTGTTTTCAACGGTGGAAAGCAATTCATACGGGACAGGATCCCAAAGGCCAACAGGAATCACAGGCTCGAATTAATGCCAATGACGGCTCTTTTTTTTTTTTTTTTTCCTTCCCGTAGCCTACCACTTTTAAGGTTGGCCTCCCAGTGCCCCATATTTTTGGGGCGGACCAAAAATACGTATACGTAGTCTTTGGGGCCGACTTATACGGCAATAAGGCCTCCCCTGTAATTTGAGCAAATTTAATATCTTGGGGGTCGATTTTGTACCCCGGGTCGACTTGACGCCGCCATTTACGGTATTTGGGTGGGGGTTAGTAGGAGTTGGGTCGATTCGGCTTTTTTTTTTGGGCCCGGGAAACCTTTTTAGGTGTGAGATTTTTAGCCGTAAGATTTTTGGGCGTAAGACTTTTGGGCCATGAGAGTGTAGGCCGAGACTTTGGCCCGTAAGACTTTTGGGCCCAGGGACCTTTGGGCCCGTGAGATTTTTGGCCCGAAGGGACCGGGTGAAAGGGAGTGAACTTTGTAGCCCTATTGTCCCCCACCGACCACCAGTTTAACATTTTTTAGAAAAATATGCCCGATAAGTAAAACCCTTGGGTCAAATAATTTTTTCACAAAAATGATTTATATTTCATTGTTTCGGGTTTTACCCCCCAAAACCCTAATGTTCACATCATACTATATGCGTCACACATAATAATATACTATATATTATCCTATTACGGTTTTAAAAACTATGCGTTACATCATACCCTACTATGTTTCACATCACACTCTATCCCAAACCCTTTGTATGTAAATCCGGTGAGATTGATAGTCACAGACGGAATCTGTACCGCCCGCCTTCTCTCGCTTAAATACTTACCTTTACAATTTTTTCGTCCTCCTTCTTTCTTTACCCTCGTTTTATTGTCTAGTATATATTGGTCGTTTTTTTTAATTTCCTAAACATACATTTTATATCAAATTTAAATACCTATATTTGTGGTTAGTGGGGTTTCTTTTTCAGACCATCATTTTCCCTTTTGGTCCTAATTCAACCGTGAGCTTCAACGACAAAAAAATGATATAATTACCCCACTTTCATTGTGTTTTTACGTAAAATAATTTTAAATAACAATAAAAAAGATGAAAATTTAAAATGATAAAAACTTACCATTACTTATAAAGATCATAAAATGATAATACTTCAAAAAAATTTTTACATGTATTTGCCAAAATATCGGCTGAAAATATACTATGAATTGTGATTTGTGTGTAAATGCTGAACAGTATTTTGTGTTATCTAAATAGCCTGAGAGACAGATATAAATCCCAGTACCATTTAATGGGTGAAATATAAACAAAACTGCACAACAAAAATAGTACTTTTATTGAAATCTCTGCATAAAAAACTTCAAGCACAGTTTCTTTTTAAGATTTTAGTGCAAAAATTTCCTCTTTTTGTTTTTCTCTTGGCATTGCATTATTATATGACTATAAAATTTATTCAAAAAAATATTTGTCAAGCCAGATACACATTTTAAGTTTTGATTTACGATGTTTGTGGACAAAATTAATTTAAGCAAGCAACTTTTTTTGAAAATTTAAGGTTAGTTAACAAAACCCGTCGTGGTTGTTGGGCACTGCCAAAATATTCAAAAATTACCTAAGAGAGCTTAAAAATATTTTGGTAGGTGGAATACCGTTGAAAAAGGAAAAAATCGTTGGCCATTTCAAGCCTTTTTTCCTTATCAAAAATATTGAGATACTGACACTTTCGGAATTCAGCTTCAAGTACTTTCCCAAAAGAGAGCCCGAATTTACACAAAGTCACTTTTAAGTTTTCTTTTTGATAGTATGAGCTACATAACCAGCAATGTATATCTAACATTTCATCTCCTTGAAAAACTCTTTTCTTGCCATTTTTCTCAACCCCCTTGAATTTCCCAAAAAGTCCACACTTCAAAATGAAATTTGGTTCAATTTGAGAGGAGTTTAATTCAGTGATGTTAAAGGGATCGTTTTTGCGAAGCCATGGAAAGAACATTCAGATCTTCAGCTTTTTTTCAGAGCCTTATTTGAGAAACACCCAATTTGTAATTTGCACCATCATCTTCCTATTGACCAAACTCCCTTAAAAATTGTTGTTGGAATTTTCCCATAATACATAGGGAAGCTAGGTGTTTTAGCGAAAACACATAACTTTTCAATGTTGATGTGTGTGTTTTTGAGAGCAAAACCTGTTTCTTTTGGGAAAGCGCCAAATTCTTCCATGCGTGAGGCAATTAAAAACTTCCCAAGCCGTGACCACGATCAAGGTACTGGAAAAAAAAAGTTTGGATTGTAGATGAATCCTCCAATAGGGTTACATTCGGGTTTGACGGGGGGGCAACCCCTTTTGTTGGTTTTTTCACATTTACTATATGCACCATGATATATTGTTGTAAAAAAAAAAAACATCCCTGACACCCTGACATTTTCATAGTTTTCAATGCCAAGTTTTTTCATAAAATAATTTTCAAAAAAACTGTTGTACCTGTCTTTCTAAATTATTGGGAAAGGACTTTCTCTGAAAACTGGAGCTAATTAACATACTGATTCCTTTCTTTGTTACAGTTTTTTCAGGGCTGTAGATTTTCCTTCTCCAAAATTTTGAAGTTGGAAAGTGAAGGTATTAAAAAAGTTTGAATGGGGCTTTTTGATTAACCCAATTATTTTTATGATTTCAATAAATGGACGAATCAACAAGAAAAAATGACTCACTTGAATCATGGGATTTGAAATGGGGGAAGTAAGTTTGCCACCACACGCTTCTCAAACAAATTTCTATTAACCTTTTGTTGTCAAGATTAAGAGACAACTTTTTAAACCAAAGTCTGCAGGAAGCCAAAAAATTTTTGTGTCAAAACAAAAAGTGGTTGTGTCAGTCTGAGACTGGAACAAAGGCAACATGCTTTTTTTTTTGACAAAAAATGAGAAAACATGAAAGTTGAATTTTTTTTCAATTCATCTAGTTACATTAGCACCCTAAATTTTCCCCCCTTAATGAAAAAACCTTTCTTACATGTATCTCATCAACAGCAAAATTAAAACCCAAATTTTTTTTCACTTTTTTGAGTTGAGAAATAAAGGGGATTAGTAACTTTTTTAAATTTTGACCACAGATCACATTTTTTGCTTTTCCCAAGACCAAATTTTAGTTTTTTAGCTTCCAAAATACAGGGGGGCCCCTTTTCGAGCATTGATATACGAGAAAACCGATGATATGAGATTGTAAATTTTGGGTCTATTTTTAAATATACGAGTCGAAAATCCAATGTTACGACATTCAAACTGGGGGGAAAAATTACCAAGTTATTTTCTAAAATAAATTACAAGTTTTTACTAAAATTATAAAATATTTACTGACTAATGATTTTACCTAAGGTTTTACGATAAAATGGGGGGCAAATTGTTGTTGAGTTGGTTGACACTTTTATTGAATTTTGGGGCTGAAACCAAAACCCGATCTCAGTTTTTTTCTATACGTCAAGTTTTTGAACTGTGGATTTCGTTTTTTTTAAAAAATAGAAAAATATGTACATAACAGTAACGTGCTTATTTTTTAAAAAGTTGCAAATATTAAAAATACATGAAAAATAAAGAAAAAAGGCAGAATGAATGTTTTTTAAAATTATCATATTTTTAGAAAGGATAAGGCTATAAATTTTGGGGCAGGTTAAGGAAAAATTTACGTTTGTAGCTTTGTCGGATGTTAAATTTGGGGGTATCGCGTTTTAGGTCCAAAAAATAGTCAGCCATAATGCACATCCCATCTACCCCGGTAACGTTTTCCATACCTCAATCTTGGTGAAAACGTTCACCTTGCTCGTCGCTAGCAGACCAAGATTTCCGGGAAAATTGGGAAGATGGCTATGCAAAAAAGACTTTAATCTATGTTTCAAAACCCAAACGTTTTTAGTTCCAATAGTTTTGAACAATTTCTGGTAATTACTTGCCGGTATTTTCCAAAAAAGTTTTTTGACGACATCTTTGAATGATGCCAAGCATTTTTAAGGTCTGAATAGTACCGTTGAAATGTTCTCTTTGATGAGCTGTCGAATTTGTGGGCCATCAAACACACGGCCTTGATTTTTTTTAAATTGACTGTCCGGAAATGCCCAAAAGATGTATTCAAACAGTCGCCATCAGTTTACAAAGCTTTTTTCAAATTTTTTCAGAGACCCAGTTTTATGTGCAGAGGGGGAATATTTTTTTCTTCCTTTCAAAAAGGGGGCTGTACAATGTTAGGGGTTCCGGTTTAAGTCAGATCTGGAGGCCAATTTTGTCTGAACCCCCAAAGCTTTTCCGAGCCTGCATCCCACATACAGAGAAAGCAGGGATACTTTGGTTTTCCCGTTGTTTGACCAAAAAGGGAAAGGGCACCCTTTTAAGGTCAACACAAGATCCCAATTTTGTTTTGTCATATTGCAATAACTCAAAGATCTTTTCATCTCCATTTCTTTACAAAGACAGACTGAAGCCCAATAGGGGGCTGCGCCAAAAAAAATTGCCATTGTGTAGAAAGGGCACACTTTTAAGCTCCGCTTTTAGCACAATAAACAAAGCCATTCTTTGGATTGTAATTTAAAGCCCAATTCCCCTTCAGTAAAACCCGGAAAGTTTTTGGAAAAAACAAAAAAGGGCACTTCGAAAGACTGCAGAAATGTACTTTCTTGGTTCGAAAGTATATACCTTTACTCCTTTTTCAAATTGTTTTTTTCGTTTATTTTTGGCTATATTTCTGAAGTTTTTTGGAAAAGCCCAAATCACGTGCTAAATCATTCAAATCGTGTGATCAAATCCCCTACGAACTGAATCCTCGTGAATGTCAAAATCTCATCATTGCTGTCACTGCGTTCTTAACTCACTCAGATCTTCTAAGAGGAGGGAGTTGTTTTGAAAACTGGGATGGAATTTTTGCGAAAGAGGCATTGGTTTATAGTGACGGTGATTAGGGTATTCATTTTCTTTTTTTTTTTCTTGTTAAAACCTAAGTTTTTATGAACAAAAGTAAAAAGTCTGTGGAATTACTTTTTGCTCTCGCCAAAACCATGGGATACAAATGCCACTTTTTTACGTGTTCCTTTTGGGCCATCCGTTTTCTCGCACACTGCTTGAACTTTTGAGGGGCCATAGCTGCCTGATCACCGGTTTCATTTAAAAAATGCGAAAAATGCTTTTTTGACAAATACGTGTGCTTGCCCTCTGACTTGGAATGGTGAAAATACCCCTATATAGCAGAAGGAGTCAGGGTTTTTAGGCATTTTCGACGAACGTAGCAGGAGCAAATGACTGAAAAAAAAGAAATATATACCATGTAAAAAAAACACAAGCTGGAAAAGGTAAAGCTTGAAAAAAAAAAAACACATAAAAAAGAAATAGAAATTTTCAATGGTATGTTGTTTCAAGGTTAAGAGAAAAGCCATAAAAATCCCCTAATTCCCCACTATCCTAGCTTTCGTTTGCAGATATGATAGTACTGCCTATTTGGGAGCTGCACACACTTCACCCCACTGTCTCAAATTTTAACTGCAAAAACAAGTTGCCACATAGCTCTCGAGAGCAAAAGTAATCAGCTGGCAAAATTTTTTCTACAGCTCACAAGTGGGAATTTTGCTATCTGGGGGTAAGTGTGGAGAAAAAAATTTAGTGCTAGAAAAAAAATGACTACAGATTGGAATCAGCATGCCAATTTTAGTCTATAAAGCTCAAAAATCTAACTCAACAATTTTTTTTTTTTCAAATTGTTTCCCCCGGTAATCAATCTGAAAATATGATAATTTGGTGGCTCAGTACACAAAAGTGGCCTACAAAAAATTTAAACCTGGGCGAGAAGCAGCAACGGAGGTGTATGGGGAGCATCAACCCCTCTCGCACACCTAGATCTACTTTCCCCAATGACGGAAAACTACAAAGCTGATTTTCAGCCCCCGAAGGTCGTAAACGAGTAGGAAGGTTGTGATTAGCTAAGGCGTCATCCGTCCCAGCCAAAGAAAAACAGTTTTAAAACTTCTCAAACCCAAAAACAAGCCCGCGATACATATTTCCGGGCAAGAATGGCATGCCAACTGCCCTCCGCCTTCTGTCCCCTATCTAAAAAATAATTCTGTTTTTTTTTTAATGCTTTCGTTTTTAAATAGTTTTTTAAGTATCAGAAGTAAGTATATAAATAAGGGGTGTGTTCAGGGGTCACTCATCATAACATCTTTTAAATCACCCTTTTTTGGGGGACACACGGGCTACATTTATTTTGATAAAGACCGGGGATAACATTCACCATAATCACTAAGGTTAAAAAACGAGGAAAAAACGTTTAAGCCTGCCCCCAAACCTACCTTGGGGAGGAGGCGGGGGCCCGCCCCGTCCGCCCCTCAAAAACCCCCGTCATCCGCCTCACCGGCCCTTTCCTGAAGAAGACAGTCAGCTCCTACGCCTGTGATAGCACCATAGGATATCACCAGTGATCATGATTCCTCAAAGGGTCCTCTTTCCTACTAAAAAATTTACCAAGGAGATCTCCGCTGGCGGCGGACATCGGCTGCCGCCCGCACAACACAACACCCCGTTATCAGCTGTATAATATGTCCCTTTCCCTGAAGAAGTCAGGTCAGCTCCACACATGTGATAGCACCATAGGATATCACCGGGGATCATAGGATTCCTCAAGGGGTTCTCGCACCCTACTAAATTTTACCAAATTTTAAGATAGCTTGAAAAACATGTTTTTTTTTTTTTTTTTTTTTTAAAATTGTTGGGGTCCTGGAACCAAACCTATATTTTACCATTAGTTATGTGTTTCGTTATACGAGATTTCGCTTTACGAGTATGCCAGGTGGAACCTAACTGCTCGTATCTTCGGGACCTCCCTGTACTGTTTTCATACCATACTAAAACTGTTAAGTCTGACATAACTTTAAATGACAGTCAACTTTGGTCGGTCATCACAGTGACTTTGAGGAAAGACACCCCAGTCATCACTGGAAACAAACAGCCATGCCTTAGACATTTTGTGAATAAACGCTTCACAAAAGTCTCCAAAGCTGTTTATGTTATCGTTTTCCATCCAATTTCTAAGCACCATTTCATCGTGTTCAATTATCCTGTCTCTTCTTTCCTGTGGAGTGGTACGAGCAGGTGGTGCTTCCTTGGTCATGTACTTTGGCTGGTTTACAAAGATGGTCGGAAATGCATCCTTTGTTAGAAATTTGGGCCAGCCTCTCTTGGTGTTATTACAGTTCCATCAGGACGTGTAATGCTGTCTTCTGTAATAACGAAACGTTGTTCAAAGTGCTTGGCACAGACCACTGTATTTTCTGTTGGCATAAAGTCTTCCCTATGGATGGCCCTTATCCCTGCACCCCCTCGTTGCTCATCCTTTGGAAGTGGAACCCTGATGCGTCTACAGAAGAATAATTTGGGGCTTGCATCCCGGCACGCAGCATGACCTTGGCATCTGCAATAAACATTATTATAAGAATTAAATGTAATACAGTGGTGGTCAAGCAATTTCAGTTGAGAAAGAGAACTAGGAAATGAAAGGTAACAGTTGATTGGTGACATCTGATGGACAGGTGACAGCTAACAAGTAAATAAGTATATAATGGTTCAATAACAGGAGGGCAATATCAGTTACGTGGTGCTTATGAGAGGATAATGCAAATACTTATTGAGTTTCACTTTGCCCAAATTAAAGCTAGAATTATACATATGTGTTTTAACAGATTAGGCAATGAGGACTGGAAAGCCTAGATTTTTTAATGAGTGTTAATAGGTTTACATAGAAAACTCGGACCACACAGACCCTAGGGTTTCCCAAATTTGGTGGTCTGACTCTAACCTAGAATACACGCTAACGAAGGTAGGGTTGTACTGGATAGGTAGTGATTTGGCCGGATAACCGGATCCAGCCGGATAATAATAGTCCCGGCCATTCAAACCCATCATGATATAATAATGTTTTTTGTCATCAAATGTTGAAATAGTTTGAGGTGTATTTGGTTCCAAAGTTATCAATAAGGGAATGGGAATTACATGGTAAAGGTAAAGTTGGAGGCATAAGCATGCAGCGCGTGGGCTCGGCGGATTCATCTCCGTCACATTATTTTTGTGTGTGTTTCTTTTAGGAGTTGGTGGACTAACAGCAAAGTTTACCATCACTAGAGCTTAACAAGAGTTTCTTAAGACGCTAAAGGTCCTCACGACCACTTGTATCTTAACAAACACTAGTGACGGTAAACATGCTGTTAGTTCACCAGCTCTAAAAAAACACACACACAAATAATAGGAAAAATTAAAAAAAATTTCA
>JACEEZ010005825.1:205000-230519 GCA_016584305.1 Chionoecetes opilio | reverse complement strand
GAATGAGCATTGTTTTTCAGTAGTTTAGAGAAGCTTAATAGACAATACGCAATATTTGGTAACATGGTGCTCAAGTGTCTCTTTCTCCTTCCCTCCAGAAACTGTTGTGTCACTTTGCCTTCCCCAGTGCAGCTCAATACGCTACCAGGTGGCTGCGCTGTGCCCGAGGACTGTTGCGTCGCAGCTGTTTGGTCACATGCTCCCATCGAGCAAACAGCGTGAGCAGGTGGTGGGAGACGGTGGTGGGAGACGGTGGTGGAGAGAAGACAGGTGGTGGGGAGACAAGACAGGTGATGGGTGACAGGTGGTGGGGAGACAGGTGGTGGGGAGACAGGTGGTGGGGAGACAAGACAGGTGGTGGGGAGACAAGACAGGTGATGGGGTGACAGGTGGTGGGGAGACAAGACAGGTGGTGGGGAGACAAGACAGGTGGTGGGGAGGCAAGACAGGTGGTGGGCTGCCGGTGGATGTTTTACTTTAATGAAGCTTCCATGACCTTTACTCTTTTTACTGATACCAACTGTAATTTCTGTTTTTACATGACATTGAAACTCATGCCACAAATTTAAATGATGAACGCCAACAATAGAATTAAGCGTATCATCGACCCTCTAACCTCACAAGACATTATGGGAAAATCTGACGTATAACAGAAAGAGGATGATTGTATGGCTGAAAGTAATCTTGTTATATGGTTGAGTTCATTCATACAACTTTTTTTTTATTAATTATCATAATATTTCCCTGTTTAAGAGTCATCATAGAGCATATGATGAAAGAGATTAATGTCTAATACCATGATAGTTTTGGTCTTATATAGGTATTAGTATATCGTGACTGTATTTGAATGATAATTGTTTTTTTCTTCTATATATACAGCTTTAACCTAATATGAGAGCAACACTTTTACCCTGATGAATAGGTTACAATGCCACAAAGTGTTAATAGTCATTGCTGTGTCCATGAATAATTTTTTGTAATTAATATTTTTGAAGCTGTAAATGGACCACCACTTACTCCACATAGGCAGTCTTTTATGATGACCACTTACTCCACATAGGCAGTCTTTTATGATGACCACTTACTCCACATAGGCAGTCTTTTATGATGACCACTTACTCCACATAGGCAGTCTTTTATGATGACCACTTACTCCACATAGGCAGTCTTTTATATGACCACTTACTCCACATAGGCAGTCTTTTATGATGACCACTTACTCCACATAGGCAGTCTTTTATGATGACCACTTACTCCACATAGGCAGTCTTTTATGATGACCACTTACTCCACATAGGCAGTCTTTTATGATGACCACTTACTCCACATAGGCAGTCTTTTATGATGACCACTTACTCCACATAGGCAGTCTTTTATGATGACCACTTACTCCACATAGGCAGTCTTTTATGATGACCACTTACTCCACATAGACAGTCTTTTATGATGACCACTTACTCCACATAGGCAGTCTTTTATGATGACCACTTACTCCACATAGACAGTCTTTTATGATGACCACTTACTCCACATAGGCAGTCTTTTATGATGACCACTTACTCCACATAGGCAGTCTTTTATGATGACCACTTACTCCACATAAACAGTCTTTTATGATGACCACTTACTCCACATAGACAGTCTTTTATGATGACCACTTACTCCACATAGGCAGTCTTTTATGATGACCACTTTACTTCACTTATGGCAGTCTTTTATGATGACCACTTACTCCACATAGGCAGTCTTTTATGATGACCACTTACTCCACATAGGCAGTCTTTTATGATGACCACTTACTCCACATAGACAGTCTTTTATGATGACCACTTACTTCACATAGACAGTCTTTTATGATGACCACTTACTCCACATAGGCAGTCTTTTATGATGACCACTTACTCCACATAGACAGTCTTTTATGATGACCACTTACTCCACATAGGCAGTCTTTTATGATGACCACTTACTCCACATAGGCAGTCTTTTATGATGACCACTTACTCCACATAGACAGTCTTTTATGATGACCACTTACTCCACATAGGCAGTCTTTTATGATGACCACTTACTCCACATAGGCAGTCTTTTATGATGACCACTTACTCCACATAGACAGTCTTTTATGATGACCACTTACTCCACATAGACAGTCTTTTATGATGACCACTTACTCCACATAGTCTTTTATGATGACCACTTTACTTCACTTATTCGGCAGTCTTTTATGATGACCACTTACTCCACATAGGCAGTCTTTTATGATGACCACTTACTCCACACAGGCAGTCTTTTATGATGACCACTTCACTCCACATAGGCAGTCTTTTATGATGACCACTTACTCCACATAGGCAGTCTTTTATGATGACCACTTACTCCACATAGGCAGTCTTTTATAATGACCACTTCACTTCACTTATCGGCAGTCTTTTATGATGACCACTTACTCCACATAGGCAGTCTTTTATGATGACCACTTCACTTCACTTATTCGGCAGTCTTTTATGATGACCACTTACTCCACATAGGCAGTCTTTTATGATGACCACTTACTCCACATAGGCAGTCTTTTATGATGACCACTTACTCCACATAGGCAGTCTTTTATGATGACCACTTACTCCACATAGACAGTCTTTTATGATGACCACTTACTCCACATAGACAGTCTTTTATGATGACCACTTACTCCACATAGGCAGTCTTTTATGATGACCACTTTACTTCACTTATTCGGCAGTCTTTTATGATGACCACTTACTCCACATAGGCAGTCTTTTATGATGAACACTTACTCCACACAGGCAGTCTTTTATGATGACCACTTCACTCCACATAGGCAGTCTTTTATGATGACCACTTACTCCACATAGGCAGTCTTTTATGATGACCACTTACTCCACATAGGCAGTCTTTTATAATGACCACTTCACTTCACTTATTCGGCAGTCTTTTATGATGACCACTTACTCCACATAGACAGTCTTTTATGATGACCACTTCACTTCACTTATTCGGCAGTCTTTTATGATGACCACTTACTCCACATAGGCAGTCTTTTATGATGACCACTTCACTTCACTTATTCGGCAGTCTTTTATGATGACCACTTCACTTCACTTATTCGGCAGTCTTTTATGATGACCACTAAGAGAGGAAAACTATAAAGAATTGATCAAGTTCTTCGTTCTGTGCCGCAGGAGAACAGGGTGCTGAAGTCGCGCAACCACTTCCGCCTCCCCAACTGCGACGCCCTGGAGAGCTACGGCAACGGCTCCCGCAAAGTGTGTTCCCACATCGGCCTGACCAGCATCAACCACAGCCAAGTGACCTGTGAGTGGCGACTTTTTCTTTTTTCTTTTTTTTTACATTACAAAGGACTGCCCAAGGTCAAAAAAAAGAAAAAAAGTGAGGGATTGGGAGAAAGATGAGGATTGCTAGGGCAGATGTGGATTTCCAGGCATAGTGGATACATTTTATATTAGAGAGGTTTAGAGTTAGATCCATGTTGTGGTTTTTATGTTTGTATTGATTCCATGTAATTCAGTGTTCATTTGAAGCGCCTTAAGGACTAGAAGTGAAATTAGGATTTTTTTCCATTTTCCACTGAGTCAAAGGATTTCTGCACCTGTTGTCACCATTGATCATGTGTATATACAGTAGTGGCAAGATAATGAATTATCAGCCTCTAAGGATCATATTTTCCTACTTTGAAGTATCAATGAATGGCAAATGTGTTACATCACAACATAAGAACATAAGAAAATAAGGAAGATACAAGAGTAGTTCCTGTTACTTAATACTACCTACATCCACCTTTCATCCCCATCCATGAAATTATTTAGCCTCCTTTTAAAGCTCCCTAATGAATCTGCACTAACTACCTGTCTACTGAGTCATACAACAAGCATGAAATGTTTTCTTGGATATTTATTCGTTTTCCCTTGGTTCACTTATTGACGGTTTGTTGTTTTCCCAGACAACTGTCGGGTAGGGCGCGGACGCTGGTACTTTGGCACCCGGAACACCACGAGCAACGGGATCCCCTGCCAGCGCTGGGACTCCCAGGAGCCTCACAGCCACCACCGCCCCCCCAACGTCTTCCCGGAGATCCAGAACGCTGAGAACTACTGCCGGAATGCCGGAGGGGAGGAGCCGTACCCTTGGTGTTACACGACCAACCCGCTCATCAGGTGGCAACACTGCTCCATCCCTGTCTGTGGTAAGATACAGCCATACATAAATGCTCTCTCCATTCTACATATTTTGTAAACTTATCTTCCCATACATGTATTTTATATGTATTATACGTCTATGAGTGGTGACTGACGCTGAGAGGATTACCGGTAATCAACATGCCTTGCATCAATATATTTACATAAAGTCTGCAAAGCCACACAATTTGTTGTATTATGTATACATCAGAATCTTCTTGTTCCAGGTGAAGGTGGCACCGCCCCGGGAGGAGTCTATCTTCATGATGAAATCCAGGCCAAGATGCTGCCCAGTCCCTGGCTGATCCTGATAGCCGGGGGCGCAGGGCTCGGGGGGCTGCTGCTGCTAGCCCTCAGTGCCCTCCTCATCTACAAGCTGGTTGTCTCCCGCCAGGGGTACTCCTCCCCCAACTCCCAGACAGGCAATGTAAGCATACCAGACACCGAAGGACACTTAGTTGGTAGAAAAGAGAGAGAGGGAAATGTACAGGATTACACAGACCACACAGACTACAGGGTCCAAACTAGGTGGTCTGTCCTTAACCTAGTCTGGTCTTGTCAACACTGATTCATGCCTGTTTATTAGTTACTCCCTCAAGGGGTGACCACGGCAGAAAAGAGAGAAAAAGAGAGGGAGTAATGAAGATACTTTCTGAAACACTGGCTGTGGATGGATAAGTAACAATCATATGACTTTTGATGAGTGAGTAAGGAAGTAGTGGATGATATATGCATGCCTGTGTACATATTTGTCCTCCTTGCCTCCCACCAGCCGGACGCAGACATTGACATCACGAAGCTGCCGCGTAACTCCGCCTACCACCAGACCTGTGCGCAGCTGAACCCCAAGCTGGAGAAGCTGCAATACGACCGCAACAGCATCATCTACATCCGGGATCTCGGCCAGGGAGCGTTCGGCCGAGTGTTCCAGGTATGTAGCCGATGTATGGATGACTCTTGCTCCCCTGTCCTTCACTCTTGTCATGAAAAACATCTTCAGCATGAAAAACTTATGCATAAAAGATCAATGTGTGCATACTTGCCGCACCTAAGTTGGCGAAAATGTGGCCTCTTCACTCCCCCTTCCGAATGCACGGGATTGGCTGAGGTGTTGGGTGAGGATGCCTTACTCCAAGTTCCGCCCTAAAGCCCCAACACCCAATACCTACGCCAATCCTGTGCGTTCAGAAGGGGGGAGTGAGGGAGCCCCATTTTTGCCAACTTAACATGCGGTGAGTATAGTGTAGTATTACATTATTACATGTGAACCAAATATTAGCTCATGTAACAGTGGAGCACATTTCTTCTGCATTAGTGGTTGCCAACGGGGGTTCAAGGTTCATTTTAGGGGGTTTAGAGAATCCTTGGGTAGGGAAGCTAAGTGAATGTGATACGAGGTCTTCATGTACACACACCTTTTCAGTAGTTAGCAATACTCCAAGGGGCAAAACATGAGCATGTGTGTGTTTGTCTCGGCATTAGTTCCTTATCATAGCCACAAGTCTAATGGTTAGAAATGTTGGGAACCACTGCTCTGAACCTGTGATCCAAGCCCTGCAATTGTAGGCTGTTTGGTGACATACTTTGTGATGCAAAATTAATTGCATTCATAGAACTGAAAACTTTCCATGCATTGTATTGATAGTCACAGCTTTTTCATGACAGAGCTCTCAAGAATATATTAATTTATGGTCACATTTTTCACATTGATCACTTTTCATAACAAAAAATCATATACTATTTATACTTACATGCATAATAAAAAAGAATACATGTTTGTAGGAAAATACCTTGTAAAACAAAAGTTATTTTAGCCAAGTTTTTCCTCATGTAATAATCCTGAGACCCATCAGTGCCAGCGAGGAGCTGTAACCATCGGAACATGGCAAAGACTTTGTGTCACAAGGTATTTTGTTGCCTTCATTATTAGAGTGAAGTGCTGCAGTATGAAGTAGGCAGCCATGCATCTTGAATCAAGCAAGCCTTGACTTGAGAAGCAGTGTTGAGCCAGAACGCAATGAAGTGGCTGCATACCAGGGAGAGGGGCTGCATGGCGGGCAGGGGAATGCCTTGATAGCTCTTGCTGCACTCTTGATCTTCTCTTCCTCATGCTACATCTATTTTCTTAAATTTGGGGAATGAATGAACAGCCTTGTGCCTCATACCACTACAAGTGGTGCAGTCACCAGGAAGTAGTGTAACAAACCAGTGTTTTTGCTCAAGTCAAAGATGTGAATATGGAAATGGTATGCATATCTTCATGTCTCACAGGATAAATCTTTCAGAAGCTATTATTGTATTATGCAAATTTACAGGAATATTTTCCTCATTAGTTTTGTGATTTGATTTTGTCCAAATTTTATTTTGTGTTTGAAACACAGTATATTCAGCTCACCTCATTCTCCCAATAAGATCCAACTCGGCAACTTTGTTGTCCACACCAAGACACTTTCAATGATCCTGACTCACCACAGCCCAGCCTTCCAAACACTCGCCACAATGACTGACTCACTCTGGTTATAAAGACATTCACCTCCTCTAGAATGTTCTAATTCACATGACACCTTCCTCCTAGAGGTTATTTCCTACAAATTACAAAATGTCCAGACGTGCGTCATGTCTAAACTAGTTCTCTTTTATGTGCAGTACAAGACAAGCTCTTCTTGGATATAGACAGCTGCCTCTCTGTAGGTATGTGCTGTTCTGTCCATTTCCACTTGTTACTGACATAGCAACATATAGACAATCTTCCCTGTGAGGTGTGAAGAGTATAATCCTGTCCAGGCGTTACAGGCAGGCTGTGTCCCCGTGGTGACCCTGGCTTCACTTTCAGGGCAAAGCGCCGACACTCGTTCCCGGCGAGGAGTTGACGATGGTGGCCGTCAAGGTGCTCAAGGAGGAGGCCTCGGAGGACATGCTGGGGGACTTTGAGCGCGAGGCGTGCACCCTGGCCGAGTTTGATCATCCCAACATCGTGCGGCTGCTGGGCGTGTGTGCCGTGGGCCGCCCCATGTGCCTCCTCTTTGAGTACATGGGCCGCGGGGACCTCAACGAGTTCCTCCGCTCGTGCTCGCCCACCAACTACATCGTGCGCTCCACCAGCGGCGACGCGTTCAGCGACACGAAGCTGACGTACAAAGACATGCTGTATATTGGCTCGCAGATCACGGCCGGCATGGTCTACCTCTCGCACCGTAAGTTTGTCCATCGAGATCTTGCAACCAGAAATTGCCTCATCGGGGAAGACATGGTGGTTAAGATCGCAGACTTTGGTCTGTCTCAGAAGATTTACATCGCCGATTATTACCGCGGCGACGACAGCGACGCCATTCCCATACGCTGGATGCCCCTGGAGAGCATTCTGTACAACAAGTACACCGTGGAGAGTGACGTGTGGGCCTACGGAGTGTGTCAGTGGGAAATATTTTCCTTTGCTCTCCAGCCCTACTACGGGATGACCCACGAGCAGGTGGTCTGCTTCCTGAAGGAGGGCGGCATTCTGTCCATACCCGACCACTGTCCTCCCGAGGCCTACGCCGTGCTCACCTGGTGCTGGCAGCGGCGCCCCCACGACAGACCCTCCTTCCCCGCCCTCCACAAGGCCTTCAACGACCTGGCTGCCGACCGGCCCGTCATCGTGCCGGAGCCGCCGCCCAGCTCGGCCATGTCCGGCTCGGTGCCGGCCATGTCCAGCTCGGTGCCGGCCACCCCGCGGCCCGGCTCCTGCGTCCCCGAGCCCCAGCAGCAGCAGCACGCATGAGACGGCGGGGCACGCGGGCGTGACGGGGCGGCGGGTGGCGGTGTTTTAAGGTAATGTTGGTGCACACATTGTCATGTTGAGTTATGTGTGTTACCTGAAAGTTAGTGTGAAGTGCATAAACTTGCTTCTGTGAAATTTGGTTTTCAGTAGTTGAGTTTGAATGTCCATTCATACTATTTTAAGGAGGCATGTGTACACTGTGCTCTGGGAACGTTGTTCTGACTGTGTCAGTCTGGAATACTACGGAATACTTTAAAGAAAAGCTGTGTGCTGTTTGATTTGATGAATGACTTCAAAAGGTAAAGTTCTTTTCAAACTCTACTCTTATTTATAATGCAGACAGAGAGTACTCAAGTTCTACAAGCTGGCTTGTTTCGGGGGAATGCATGTGAATCACGAATCATGAAATTTACACTATTGAGTATATGCTGTGGATATATGTTTATTCTCATATTTGTGTTACACAGTGGCCTCCACAAATGAGATATGATATAATGACTTCAAACAAAAAAACAAAAGCTAAAACCTTACTGGCTATTGCAGTTTACCAAACAGCACTGTATTAGCATCTCCGGGACCACCAATTTACACCTCCATTGCTTTTTGCTTCATTCATTTTCCTTCACTTGCACAACCTCCGTTGATCCCTAACCACGATCCACATCTTGTCACTATCTGCAGCGACAGGTGCGTCATCCACAAGCGATGTCTTATGTACCTCACGTATCCTTTCCCTGCCCTGCACCACACTAGCCTCCCGTCCCCCAGCCCTGCCTCTCATCACTACATCCAACCCTAGGTAAGACCAGGGCCAGACTAAGGGTGGGGCCCCGGGCCTCCCACCAGAAGGGGCCTCCCACCAGAAGGGGCCTCCCACCAGAAGGGGCCTCCCAACAAACGCTGGGCAACTTGATATTTGGATTCATTAACAAACCAAATAAACCAAAAAGTCAAATATCTTCCCCTCCACTGCCCCCCAGACCCCACGCCCTCCACTGCCCCCCAGACCCCACGCCCTCACACCGTCTTCTGCTATAAATTCACGCGGAAATGTTCATACGTACTTTCCATTTATATTTTCAAGGAAGCCGAAAAGGCAAAACATCAATACACTCCAGCCCCATTTGGCTGTTTTATTTCCTCACTTTTGTTACATTTCTCGAAACGTTTTGATGATTATTAAATACGTTAATTTCTGAGTATCACGGGTCGTCAGGAGCGAGTCACATCATGCAAGCAATCATATCGTTGCGACAGTGTGAGGCTTGAAATGTTTTTCATTTAGCACCATGCTAATTTGATGCTTGTGAAGGTCCCCCCACCATAAAGGCCCCAGGCCTCCCACATCCTAAACCCGGCACTGGATAAGACACCCCCAGTGACATCATTCATTCCTCCCATACATCATCCTTTACCTTCTCCTCTGCAGGGGTGCGGCGTGGTGAGAAATGCCAAGACTTTACACTGGAGGCTGGCTTTGCATCACTTCAATAACAGATGTTGATAAGAATATTGTAAATGTGACAAAAATTATTCCTTTCTTCAGTACTAAGTCGACTTGCAATCTTATAAAAAAAGTTTGTGGAAAATGTATAAGAAAAGTGTAAGGAAAATAATGGAAAGAATATAACCCATAATAAACTTTAAAGTGACAAAAGTCAATGAGTGGAGAACTTGAGTAATCTCTGTGATTATGATGTTGTGAATCAAGACTTGTTGGAACATTTTGAAACATGCTCTCTTAATTAAGATTTAGGTTGCCTTAAATTGCAGTTTGATTTTAGGTTAGTATAAGATCCCTCGAGAAATTTGAAGAAAAAAAACTTTGCAATATCAAATTTGTTTCTGATTTTCAGGTTATTGATTTGTTTCTGTTATGTATAATCCAATTTTTTTACCACTCTTGCCAAGAATGGGTCTCAGGCATAAGTCTTTTGAGATCTAAGCCAGTAAACATTCAACTTTTACGTGAATTAAGCCAGCTGTACATGAAGGACGTGTGTTGCTATTTCCACGAGTAGTGCCAGGGTTTTTTTGCCCTCACATATTATCGTGTACATATTGTAAAAATTAGATTGTCGGAAGTAGATGCAGTTTTATGTAAGGATTTTCTAACTGTAAATACGAAGCTGTGCCGAGGCATAGCGGATCAACGGAATGTGTTTAAATTATTGTAAAAAGCCAGTGATCTGCCTTTTGTAACATATATATATAGTTTTTTAAGTCATGGTTTATATCTTAAGTGAATGTTTCATATATTTAGTAAAAGCGTGCGTCCAAACTGCACCGTGAGTCAGTCCACCCACCAAGAGTACCAAAGTAACAAGATAACGAGTATTTATAAACAACCTCAAATGTCAACTTTGTTTAACGATCTTTTTTTCTATTCAGAGATAGAAAATATAACAAAACCAATATTTCTCAACGATAGTAAAAAAGGTTGTTGAAATTATGTTAGGGGAACTATTTTTCTGTAGCCTTTCGATTTTTAGATGTTAATAATAATCCACAGGAAATTTGTAGGCAGGAATCACTGTATGATTTCTTATTTGTCTTATCCGCTGTTAAATTCACAATGATTATTTATTTAGATGTGAATGATTAACCCGATTATTTCCTGATGCGCCGAGGACGTGAGACACACTCGGGACGGATTTGTTGTTCCTTGTGAGGGATTTGCCGCACAAAGAGTAGGGGAACAAGGGTAAAAAAGATACATAAGTCATTCTTACACGAAGGTTACTTTTGTACTCGGCCAAGAAACACTTTGCACCTCATTATACTTTACATATCATTTGTTCTCTTAAGTTATTCTCTCTTGTCTTACCGTCAATAACACTATAGTTGCCACTGCACTAATGTCACCAGGCGCCATATATTACAAATTTTAGCATCACTACTAATTTGTATGTGCCACTAAAGACAGGTAAATAATACAAACTACTGTGCATGTCTCTTCAGTGGCACATACAAATCTGTAGTGAAGCTAAAATTTGTAATATATGGCGCCTGGCAACAATAGTGCAGTGGCGACTATAGTGTTATTGACGGTAGTGTGTTGATATAAAGCCATGAGAGTGAAGTTTTCAGTGTCGACCAAAGGGTGTCTCTGTATAGTAGCCTACTTGTGTTGTTCATAAGCCGTTGTCTGTACAGTTATTGTGAGAATTATTTTCTTCTATTTTGAGCTGGATTTTTTCAGTAACAGTGGATGGATATGGAAGAAAGACATTTTTCTTCTTTGTGATAGTATTCATTTGGATAGAGGGACTGTTTGTTGAATGTAAAAGACTTGCTATAGTCTATTTTTTTTAGCGAGGCGAAAATTCCATTCTATCTTAAGGTCTCATGCTTAAAATTATGCGTAAGTTTACCTGATAATATGGTCAACTATGATAGAATACAACTGAAATTAAGAGGAACCGTACTATTCTCTTCTCCTGACATCAAATATCAGTCAGTAAACAGCAAGGGGTCAGGATTTTTCACCTCGTTAAAAAAAACCAGAGTATAGTGAAGCAGACCTCACTCTGGGCTGTTACAAGGGGCATGAAGGGATGAGCTGCTTGGGGCCACTTCCTCTGCACTATATGATGGGGCATATCACTCATCCCCTTGGCTAACAATGACGATGAATAAGGAAGATTCCCTCTCTATCAGTCTTATCTTTGGGGAAGAGCATCCGAGGCGTAAAACTCATGCCACAAATTTTAATGATGAACGGCGACAATAGAATTGGAAGCGTATCATCGACCGTCTAACCTCATAAGACATCACGGGAAAATCTGACGTTAAACAGAAAGATGATGATGATGATGGGGCCTGGGGGGGTAACCGTATAGCCAGGCCTAAGACAAGGGGTGTACGTTGTGTGTCTGTATTCCCTGCGTGTTGTAGGAGGCAATGAAGAGAGACGAGGGTGGGGAGTTAGGATCCTTCCCCGGGTTATGTCATTTTTCCTGAACACAAAAAAACAAATGTATCTTTTGATGTGTGCCACTCCACTTGCTTGGGAGAAGGCCAAACTTTATGAAAAAATGGCTTTTTTTGTCATTTAATTGTAATCTGTCAGCCTTCATTGGTGCAGGCTGTGTGTCATGAGTGTTGCGTGCAGGGAGGAGGAAGTGTTTCAGTCCTTCATACTCTTGTTCTTGCTCTGGGTGGGAGGTGATCACCAGCAACGTCTCCACACTGTTGTCTGTTGGTTCATAAAGATTTCTTCAAGGTGCAGTAAACAACAGTCATATAATTGAGTAAATCATACTTTAGAAACACACTTGATTTCATTCACATTTGCAAGGAGAGTATGTTTTAAAGCCATGATAGATGTCCTAAGGCTCTGACGTGTCTGTGGCAACACCACACTGACAGGTGGAGGATGACTTCCTTCATGGGTCTTATTCTTCGTCACTTTATCTTGGCTGTGCCAGTGATCACATAATCAGTATTAAGTTAAGGATTCCTTTTTGTGCATGTGAATATTGCATTGAAATGTTCAGTGGAGATGCATGTTTATAATTCATAGGTTTCTGCTAGTATTTATTTATATTCATTCATTTAACATTGTATAATATCTTCACATAACTTGTCAGCAAACACATCACATTTAGAATTCAAACCAATGATATTCAGTTAGTCTCAGTTTTATCTTTTTAAGTATGTATTTTGTAATAACATTCGTTTTAACCCAAAGTTTTCTTAATGAAGTGTATTCCAAACTTTTTTATTTAGAAATAACTTCTAGCCTGTGTAATGTAGGCTGATGATCATGTTTCATTTATTCTTCAGCTGGAAGCACTTTTGTATGGAATATTCAGGTCTTCAATTCCATGATGCATCTTGAGTGTATCCTACAATATACACAATGAATACACACTCCCTGTCAAGTATCAGAAATGTTTGCCCAGTAAATGATTCCTGTATTGAGATGGAACAATACACGCTAAACATTGTACACTACTCAGAAAAAAGTCGCAATACTGTATGTATATGAATTGATGTAGAGTTATGGATGTATCACTTGAAAACAAACATTTGTCCGTAATGTTTTATTGACATATATGTACATGTAGGGATGAATCGGGAAGCTTCAGTCTGTATAAATATAGACAAGTTCACAGAATTGGCAGCTCCATTGTGTTGGCAGCCACAGCAAAACACTGCTGCTGCTTCCCACACATTGCTTCTCATCTGTAGAGAGATCACAGGAACTCAAAGTCAGCCGCTGTTTTATGGCTCGGCTAGGACTGATGAGTGTCTGTGATGGGGCAGGAATGTAAGGAGGAACTGAGAATAGAATGCAGTGTTGTCTACATACATACATTCCGTTTTGTTATAGTATATTTCTGGTTTAGCTTGAGGATATTTGTATCACGGATATTAGAATCACGTTTATTGAGACAGGCAGATGCATGGAGTGTGTGAGAGGCAGCACTGTGTGGTGCACCAAGCTTAACACAACAAAACGACAAACTGTACTGTACGGTATACATGTATGTGTATGTGTGGGGGGTGGAGGAGAAGTGTGCTGTGCATTATAAGAACAGTGAATCTCATTTGGAATCATTCAATTTCCCTGATCACATGTACAAAACCAAAGATCAGAGGAAATATTTTTATAATACATTTTTTTTTTTTTTTTGTGCTAATTGTTCACATGGGTTTTGAGTGTTACGCTGCAGCACAAAAAATGGTGATCTCTTTTGGTAATGAGTTTTGGGATATTTTTAAAGTTTTCATTTAAGCACATGATATAATTTTAACCTAGGTTGTAGCGATGAACAATTTTGAATAAGTTTGATAGTGATGGCCAAGCGTATCAGTTTTTATATTGATATGTTTTCTAGTCCGGCAAATAGTAATGACCAAAATGCCGCCGTGTTTCCCACCAGAGTCATGTAAGTGTGAGTGTCGTGAGGAAGGGATCGAGTGTTGGCTGAGACATGGGATCACCAAGTCAAATAACCAATGTTACTACTTCTAAGTCTTGAAAAACACACACTTCAGAATATCTGGCCAATAAAATAGACCAAAGTTTGAATTTGATCCTATTCTTTTTACACATGTATATTAGTGTTGGTTGGAATGTCAACTTACACATGTAAAGACAGCTTAAAAGTTTTGATAAAGTAACGGAGGGAGTTTTTATTTCACACGGTATGTATGTAAATGCTAAATGACCTTTCAGATAACTACGTATATGATTCCTTTTTTTTTTTTTATGAATAAGTATGAGTAAAAAGATAAGTACATACACTATTGTCTTCCCGGATCGCACCCCAATTCCCAGTGTGTCGTCCTGAATGACTCGTTTGTAAAGTCGTGTTTTTAGGGATGGCAAAGAAAGGTGCATTGGCGGTATTCCTTCATTGTAGAGTGCGAAGGTATTATGAAAACTTATGTAAACAAAATAATAGGTAATTTCCTTGACTTGGGTAATCATAAGAGAAGGAGTATGTGACTTATTTGTGTATGTGCACGGTTGATTATTACTTTGGTTGAGATATTATATTATTTTTTCATTCTCGACTATTCCTGTCTTTAGCAATACAATAACTTAACTGCTGACATTATCGTTTTCTTCAACATATCTTAATAGTGTAATTGTTATAAGGTTGCTGCATTTGGATGGCTTCAGATTTGTGGGTGATTAGCTGAGGAAAGTCTGGATGTGAAGCTGCTACCTCATACTGCACCTTTTCACTCTCACATTAAAACAACTGAACTTCAAATTAAAACAACTGAACTTCAAATTAAAACAACTGAACTTCAAATTAAAACAACTGAACTTTAAATTAAGACAACTGAACTTCAAATTAAAACAACTGAACTTTAAATTAAGACAACTGAACTTCAAATTAAAACAACTCAACTTTAAATGAAGACAACTGAAATTTAAATTAAAACAACTGAAGTTTATATTAAAACAACTGAAGTTTAAATTAAAATAACTGAACTTCAAATTAAAATAACTGAACTTCAAATTAAAATCATTGAATTTCAAATTCAAAGAAAAAATTAATATATTATATTTTGAAATTCATTTGTTTTATTTTGAAGTTCTGTTCTAATTTGAGTGAAAAGGTGTATTATGAAACCCCCCCCAGAAAATTAACATTTCTTCCTGCAAAACTTTTTCTTATCTTTACCAGAGTGCTGCCAGCAAAGGGAAGAGAGGGAAAAAAATATTTATGAAAAGATATACCATTCTTTTTTTTTTTTTTATACAGCATACTACATAGATAAAGCAACACAAGATAAAGTAACGTATAGCTATTCCTTGTATGTTAGTACACAAAAGTTACAATTTTGGCACTCAAAAACTATTGGCACTCAAATTTTTTTGTTACTCAAAAAATTTGGGCACTCAAAAAATTTGGCACAAAATATTTTGGCACTAAAATTTTGGCACAATTTTTGTTTGCACTTAAATTTTTTTTGCACTCAAAAATTTTGGCACTCATTTTTTTTGGCACTTAAATTTTTTGGCACTAAAAAAAATTTGGCACTCAATTTATTTTGGCACTCCCAAATATGTTTGATACATTTTTGGCACTCAAATTTGGGCAAATTTTTTGGCACTTAAAATTTGTTGGCACTCAAGTTTTTTGGCATTCAAAAATTTTTGGCACTAAAAATTAAAAGCCCCCCTACGTCTACGATGGAAATAGTCCCCGACAAAATTCAAGTGGCCGCGGTCTGGGAGGATACAAATTTTAGAGCCGCCGCTCCCGACCCGCTCAGTTTGTTTTGTTTACATTGGCGTGATGGGTGGAAGTGCCGCGCTTGTTGATTTATCTGTCATTGCCAGTGTGAATAAAGATCTCTGGACTGCAATAGTACACTGTAGTTATGACACAATGCCTTACTCGTGTGCAGTCCCTCAATGCAAGTCGAATCACAGATATGGACCAAAGAAGGCGGTATTCTCCTTTCCGAAGGACAGAGACTTGGCGGCGACCTGGATCCATGCCATTAACAGACAAGACTTAACCCCAACGCAGCATAGCAAAGTAAGTGTTATTGTGTAAGGGTTTAATGGACGAGAACTGCGCGGGGTTAATATTCCACAGGAGTTGGCGGGCTCCACAGGCCTTACAACGTACTTTTTCTATATTATTTTTGGCTCAGTATAATGTGCAGTGGTTCTTCGCGGTACCTGGAACTGTCGCCGATAGCAATTCTGGTAAAATTTCGGTAGTGGGCTTTCACTGATTTCGAGGCGTAAACTTAGTTTTCCTGAATAGTTTTAATGTGTATTGAATGAATCTGGCACTCTGGATTTTGTCGAAAAGAATTTTTTTGATTACAGGTATAGAGGGATCTCCGCCCCGCCCCTCCGGGGCAGCCCCGCAAACCTTGCTCCGCTGTTCACTACCAGAGTATTGATAGTTTTCTTTTTCTTTTCTTGAAGTCATCTGTTACTAAACCAAACCCCACCTCTAACCTAACCTAACCTGATTTAACCTGCCGTAGATAACACTGAAGTCGCCAGGACAACGTTTTATTTTTATTTACAGACGTGTGGTGGCGTTAATACTTACATTTCTACATCCATGATTTCAGGAAAGTTAGAAGGGGCTATCTGGAGAGTCTGTGTCATTTTGTGTCTTCATCTGTGTCATAGTATGGCTATTAATGAACAAATTACAAAATTAAAACCGAGTGGCGACGTTGGTAACGGAGCTACACTAAGGTCGCCAGCTAGTGTTTATTTACTGAGCTTTTACTGATTTACTTAAAAAAAAAAAATTGCGAAATTTGAAACCGTATATACTTGCAGATACAAAGCATAAAACAATGGTGAAACGGTAGATTATACAGTCATGATATAAACTACTGTGTATCATCTTCAGTGGCACACACAAATCAGTAGTGATGCTATAATTCGCAATATTTGCCGGCTGGCGACATTATTGCAGCTGGCGACTAAAGTGTTATCTACGGTAACTTAACCGTTTCTGGCTGAAATAACGGTCTATTTTCGTTAGTACATGTAATGCCATTATTATTCATTGCGTCAATGGAAATGGGGTTCAAAATACTCAGAATGAAGAAACCTACACGATGATGTAGGTAAGAGTCCTAGGACTTTTGAAAGCCCACTACTGAACTAATACCGGAATTCTTGCCAATGTAGGCGAGTGTTCCAATTTTTCACGTTGGTGAGTGTTCCTATTTTCGGCGACAGTTCCAGTTCTTGACATTACAGCACCTAACATATATTACATTTAATCAACTTTTACCCATGTTTCTGCATTCAGGGATTAAATACCAGGGCAAAAGTACACATCAATAACTTCAACCCTCTGGTAAATTTCTAGCATTTGCCCATACTCTCTCCCTTCCCCCAAACAAGCTTGGGGACCTGTGGGAATGCGGGGTTTTCGGGTGGGGAACAAACAATGCGTCTGAAACACATATTTTTGGAGTTATATAGGGGACACACAATTCCATAGATCTACGGTAATATCCCTAGAAATAGGGAAACTTACCTGACCCCCCCCCCCCCCCCCCCCCCGTTAATATAACCTAACCCCCTCACCCCTTCGATAAAATAATCTAACCTAACCTCTTAGCAGAGTGGGGGGGGTTCCTCGACACTCTGGATGTCATTCCGTTTGTGAAGATCGTCAGGTTCACACGTCTCTGGACTTTGAAGAAATCCAATCTATTCTCCCTAGATCTGGGGAAGTTTTACAACACCCCTAAAGCCCCTTTCACACATTCTAGAGTAGCGCGCCGAATTGTGGCGACTCGTTACTTGCGAAAACACGTGGGCGCACTCGTAGGTACTCGTGGATAGTCGCCATCAAGTCGTATCAAGTAATGAGAGTCGTGGCAGGGCCGCGAGGTGTCTTGGGTATGCATGCGAGGGGCTGGAAGTTTTGGACATGTTCAAAATCTGGCCGCGCAACGTCTCGACTTTTGGATGCGTAGCGGATGCGTAGCGGATGCGTAGCTACTAGTATCAACTCGTAGCGACCCGTCATTTATCGTACTGACTCATTGCCAATTCGTAGTGACTCAAGTAGTGACGTAGTGACTCATTCGTAGTTACGGTTGCTCCTTAGTGTAGTGGTAGTGGTATTTAATTCAGGTTATTATCACCGGAAGACGTGACAGTGAATTTATTAGTAGATGCAATTCACATGGAGCCATTGTTTGATTATAAAGGTGGAAATGTTGTTAGCTTAGGATGCAACAGTTTTGAGGCTGCAACAGGTGCCTTTACTTTCATGGTTAGTAGTGTCTGCTCGAATTTAAGGATGTTGTGCATGTGATGCCTACCAAGTCTGTTAATGTACAAAATTTGTTTGACATTATAAAACAGGTAATCATTGGTTTAGAAGAGATAGGTTTAAAGTAAGTGCTGTTACAACAGATGGTAATGCAATCAATAAGAAAGCTCTGTCATACTTTGCTAATCCACCAAGGCTCTCAATTGTTTATCCACATCCAGTACTGAATTTGAGACCTCTTTTTTTCATATTTGACCCAGTTCATCTATTGAAATGCATAAGAAACGACTGGCTTGGGCAAAAAGATTCTATAGTCTATTTTTTTTAATAAGGCAAAAAATTCTTCCCCCTTGCTGCTTACTGACTGATATTTGATGCCAGGAAAAGGGAATACTACGCTTCTTCTTAATGTCGGCTGTATTTTATCATAGTTAACCCTATTATCAGGTAAACACAGGCATCATTTTAAGCATGAGACCTTAAGATAGAATGGAATTTTTGCCTTGTTAAAAAAAATAACTATAGTAAAAGCATGATTTTCCTAAAATTTAGCACCATTAGAAATCTATATTCAGGGATTGATGTTCTAGAAGCCCCATTTACTACTCTACAGAAGCTTCACACCCTGGAATCACAGCCACTTTTGAAATATTGCTATCACTTGACATCAAAAGCCCTTTCTCCATCTGATCTAGAGAGACGAAATGTAACTCTAGTCCTGAAAATGTTCAATGAGTACATGATTCAAGCACTGCTGACCTCAGTTAGACAGAGGTGTTTGCCAAACTATGCAGACGTTGCAAAATACATAAATATATTTAATACTTGGTGGACAATACTTAACGTAAAAACCCCATTTGAGGGTTGTTGCCTCAGAAATAAATATGCCAACCTACTAACTAATGATATAGGAGATGAAAATTATAAGTTTCTTGATAAGTTCTGCAATTGGCTAGTGTCTTGGAATAAAATCCCAGGAAGTTACGGAAAACTAACAAAAGAAACCTCTGAGGCTTTACTTCACCCCCCCCATGCCATGATAGAAATGACTGATTAGTGCATACAGGTCTTAGAAATGAAATATATTCTACCAGGTAAGTTTCAAACTGATCACCTTGAGGCACGGTTTGGCCAGGACACTCAACCAGTTCTTGGCCAAGATAATCCATCAATACGCCAAATGCTTGAAGGCGCAAAAAAAATCAGTATAACTTCAGTTTGGAATATGAGTCTGCCACTTAATAACCAAAAAATCTCTGTCAAGAATTTTAAAGAAACTAATTGGGAGGAGATGAGGAGGCAGCAAAAGATAGATGTTCACAAATTCAACATAGATGTAACATATGATGATATAAATGAATGTAAGGATCTACTTCCTCTTATACTATACTTAGGAGTTCACTGCTGTCATGCTGTTTTCAAAACAATGAAATGTAATAGTTGCAAGAGTTTGATAAGTAAAACAAAAATGTAGAAATGCCAAAAAGTGACAGCTATATTCAGGGAATGAGCACAGCTCCTCTCTTGTATCCTAATGACACCACTGCAAATGTCATTCTCTATAACTATATAACTGTCGTCAAACTAACTAAAGATTCTTCGTTTTCTTCTCTCAATAAGTCAACTCAAATTGACTCAATTGGAACTCAAGGTTCCAAGTAACATTGCACATCTTAACGGATCATGATCTTCTCTTCCATGTTGATTCTTGTGAAGAGGGTCACAATATGGACCAAGTTGTGAAAATGTTATTGTGGGCCTCTTCCAGGGCTCTGCTGAATAATTTTGTTCTAGGGAAAACGACGACAAGCTTCAGGAAGAAAAGGAAACTGCAAACTTTTAACTAGATTTTAATTTCTTTGGCATCCAAAGCATATGTATTTTTGTAGACCTGCACCGCAATGTGTGCAGTGAATGAATCTGTTTATGTACTGTTTTCTAACTAATGAATATTAGCGATTATATTCTTCCTCAATGGATGACAGCATATTATTTACCTAACCTAATCTTAACAAACCTAAACCTAACCTTATCAAGCCTGGCATAAACAAACATTGCGTCCTCTATACAGTGGCGGAACAAAGGGTGTAAAAATAGGGGGGCACCCGGGGGAGTACCACCCTAAGATGGGGGGGCACGTGCCCCCCAGGCCCCCCTCGCTGTTCCTCCACTGCATTTACCATCAGAATCTGGCATATAAAAAAATATATAGGTATATATATATGAAGGAAAAAAAGAATATCAGGAAGAAAAAAAAATTACTCACTGGATAAAATTGGAACCGAAAATAGAAAGAAGAGCAACATTCTTAAAAAAAAAAAAGTCGTACACCATCAGAATCTGGCGTATAAAAACAGACAAAAATGTGAATATCAGAAGAAAAAAAAGTTCATTACTCACTGTATCAAAATTGGAACCGAAAATAAAAGGAGCAAAATTCTAAAAAAAAAGTCATATACCATCAGTCTGGCGTATATAAACAAAAAAACAAAATTATGAAGGAAAAAAAGTATCAGAAAAAAAAGTTAATTACTCACTATCAAAATTGGACCCGAAAATAAAAAGAAGAGCAAAATTCTTGAAAAAAGTCATTACCATCAGAATCTGGCGTATGGAAAAAAAAAAAAAAAAAATTAAGGAAAAAAAGAATATCAGGAAAAAAAGTTAATTACTCACTGTATCAAAATTGAAACCGAAAATAGAAAGAAGAGCAAAATTCTTGAAAAAAATGTCATATACCATCAGAATCTGGCGTATACAAAAAAATATATGAAGGAAAAAAAGAATATCAGGAAAAAAGTTAATTATTTAAATAATTATAGCTAATTTGTTTTTATACGCGAGATTCTGGTGGCTTATGACTTTTTTCAAGAAATTTGCTCTTCTTTTTTTCCGGTTCCAATTTTGATACAGTGAGTAATGAACTTTTTTTCCTGATATTCTTTTTTTTCCTTCATAAGTTTTTTTTATTAATTTATACACCAGATTCTGATGGTATATGATTTTTTTTATAAAGAATTTTGCTCTTTTTTTCTATTTTCGGTTCCAATTTTGATACAGTGAGTAATGAACTTTTTTTCCTGATATTCTTTTTTTCCTTCATATTTGTATATTGTTGTTTTTATACGCCAGATTCTGATGGTATATGACTTTCAAGAATTTGCCTTATGCTATTTTCGGTTCCAATTATAATTTTGATACACTGAGTAATTACCTTTTTTTCCTGATATTCTTTTTTTCCTTCATATTATTTGTTTTTTTGTTTTTATACGCCGGACTGGTGGTATATGACTTTTTTTTCAAGAATTTTGCTCTTTCTATTTTTGGTTCCAATTTTGATACAGTGAGTAATTAACTTTTTTTTCAAGAATTAATTTTTGTTTTGTTTTTATGCACCAGATTCTGATGGTATGTGACTTTTTTCAAGAATTTTGCTCTGTTTTTCTATTTTGGGTTCCAATTTTGACACTGAGTAATTAACTTTTTTTCCTGATATTTTTTTTTCCTTCATATTATTTGTTTTTTTGTTTTTATACACCAGATTCTGATGGTATGTGACTTTTTTTTCAAGAATTTTGCTCTTCTTTCTATTTTCGGTTCCAATTTTGATACAGTGAGTAATACACTTTTTTTCCTACATATTTAAATTTTTTGTTTTTATACGCCAGATTCTGATGGTATGTGACTTTTTTTTCAAGAATTTTGCTCTTCTTTCTATTTTCGGTTCCAATTTTGACACTTGAGTAATTAACTTTTTTTTCCTGATATTCTTTTTTTCCTACATAATTACATTTTTTTGTTTTTATCCACCAGATTATGATGGTACATGACAATTTTTTTTAGAATTTTCCGCTTTCTATTTTCAGTTCCAATTTTGATACAGAGTAATTAACTTTTTTTCCTGATATTCTTTTTTTCCTTTATTAGTTTGTTTTTTTGTTTTTATACGCCAGATTCTGATGGTAGCTAGATATATATATAACTTTGTTTTCAAGAATTTAGCTCTTTCTATTTTGGGTTCCAATTTTGATGCAGTGAGAAATTTTCTTTTTTCCTGATACCTATTCTTTTTTTCCTTCAATTTCTTATTTTTTTGTTTTTATACACCAGATTCTGATGGTATATGACTTTTTTCAAGAATTTTGCTCTTTCTATTTTCGGTTCCAATTTTGATACAGTGAGTAATACACTTTTTTTCCAGATTTTTTTTTCCTTCAATTTTTAGTTTTTTTTGTTTTTATACGCCAGATTCTGATGGTATCTAAATATATATATGACTTTTTTTTCAAGAATTTTGCTCTTTCTATTTTCGGTTCCAATTTTGATACAGTGAGTAATTAACTTTTTTTCCAGATTTTTTTTTTTCCTTCAATTTTTAGTTTTTTTTGTTTGTATACGCCAGATTCTGTTGGTATATGACTTCCATCTGCAGGTCCATTGCTTCAGTACATATATAGGCCTAATCAATTTTATGAATCACCTCTTATTCTTTTTTTACATTCATTTGTTGATTTTCCTCTCTCTCTCTCTCTTCTCTCTCTCTCTCTCTCTCTCTCTCTCTCTCTCTCTCTCTCTTCTCTCTCTCTCTCTCTCTCTCTCTCTCTCTCTCTCTCTCTCTCTCTCTCTCTCTCTCTCTCTCTCTCTCTCTCTCTCTCTCTCTCTCTCTCTCTCTCTCTCTCTCTCTCTCTCTCTCTCTCTCTCTCTCTCTCTCTCTCTCTCTCTCTCTCTCTCTCTCTCTCTCTCACGCATTCCATTATTCGTACTTTTATCACAAGTTTCCATTTTTCTCAGCGTCATTTTCTCTCCCCTATGTACGTGTTCCATGTGCGTGGGAGGTGCGTGTGTGCGTGTACGTGTGTTTGTGATTCACCCACGTCCTAATCACACGCCCGCCTGCTGTTACTCTCCCTAGTAGAGACAAACCTCTGGGTAAAGCTGGGACCTGAAACACCAAATTATCTTGCTCAAGAGGGATAGTATACTGCCCGCGTTACAGGAACTACCACGTATGTCCACCGGCCTCTAGTATAGCTTCCTTATGTTCTTACGTTACACTTATCATTAGTGTTATAAGGAAACAAGGAGTGACATAGGGCTTGCGGTAAAATTCTCGAGTTCTTTCCCTCCCTTATTAGTGGGCTTTTTTCCTCCAGCCCTTCACAGATCCCTTCAGATACCTCTAAAACGTAATTATATAGTAGGGGAGAGATAAGAAAAAGGGAAAAATAAACTAACCTAACCTCAATATAACCTAACCTAACCTGGTCAAATTCTAGTTCTTTCTCGTCCTTAGGTCTCGCTAGGAGGTTATTGGTAAGGTTAGGTTAGGTTATAGTGAGGTTAGGTTTATGATATTATTTTGGGGGGTTCAGGGTGGGGGTAATATAGGGGGGAGGGGGGTTTGAAGGGGGCATCTCTCCCCCATTCTATAATTACGTTTTAGAGGTATCTGAAGGGATCTGTGAAAGTCTGGAGAAAATAGCACCACTAATAATAAGGGCGGGAAAAGACTAGAATTTTACCGGGTTTGCAATTGTAGCAGCGGCGTAGCTCCCCCGGGTGACCCCCCATTTTTACAGCCCTTGTTCCGCCACGGGTCGTGACTCGCCGTGAAGCCTTGTTATAGGTACACTACGGGATAATTACTCGTTAATTAAGCGTCAGAATTCTTGTTACTAACCCGAATGGTTGGTGGTTGCAGTTATACGCCACATCTCAAATCCTTAACTTTCTTTTTGTGATCAGTAAGTCCACTTCATAGCCAACCAACTAAACCAAATTAGTTTCCTATTGCAACATTTTCTTAAAAATAAGTTTATGGGTGGACTATACCGTGTATAGGAAGCAGTGGCAGAACAAGGGGTGTAACAATGGGGGGGCACCCGGGGGGGCACCACCCTAAGATGAGGTGGCATGTGTCATCCAGGCCCCCCCGCAGTTCCGCCACTGCCTCTATAGTGAGTCAAGTGGGCATTTCTCCATTTTATATTTACGTTTTACATATATGTACATGAAGGATTTGTGAAAATTCGGAAACAAGAAAGACCAATGATAAGGTTTCGTAAGACTAAAATAATCTGGGGGCCGATGTCACAGTCGTTGCCTTGCGTTGGGATGCACCTGGTTGGGAGCTCCTGGCTCACGTCAACAACCACTGTGAAATGGGATCTCTTTGTTATTAGGGACTGTTACCACCAGCAGGTTGGTGAGGCTTGGTTAGGGAGCTTACCAAAGGACAGTGAAATCGGCCCTCAGAGGTTTCTTCGACTGTTCTTAGGCTGTTTTTTTGGCTGAACGCAGGCTGTTTAAGATGTTACTTAGGCTGTTAGGCTTATGTATATATATATATATATATATATATATATATATATATATATATATATATATATATATATATATATATACACAAGCCTAACAGCCTAAGTAACATCTTTAAACTATTTATTAACATCTAAATTAAACTTATTATTTAGTCCATATAAGAAACATAAGAACATAAGAAAATAAGGAAGCTACAAGAGGCCGTGAGACCTACACGAGGTATATATATATATATATATATATATATATATATATATATATATATAATATATATATATATATATATATATTATATATATATATATATATATATATATACACCTCGTGTAGGTCTCACGGCCTCTTGTAGCTTCCTTATTTTCTTATGTTCTTATGTTTCTTATATATATTAGAGCGTGGCGCAAAGATGGAGGTATAATATACTTATTATAGCACCATGGCAGCAATGGGTCTCCCAGCCTGTCTTCACCTCAGCCCCACCCTATCCCCACCCCAGCACCTCACCCACGCACGCATGTCAAGCAGACACCCATGGCTGTGATGTAATGACAGGATGTTTATGATAGTCGTGTCAATAAATCAAAAGTGACGTCACGTGGAGCATGACATCACGGGGGTGACGTCACAACCACAGGTGTCAAACAGTCGTCGCTTAGCAACCTTGCCAAACATCCAGCAGCCCCCCTGCCCGCCCCCCTACGCCCTGCTCCCTGCCCGCCCCCCTGCCTGCCCCCTTGCCCGCCTCCCTACACCCTTCCCCCAACCCTCCCCCCTTCACCCTGCCCCCAGCCCCCCAGCCCGACCCCCTACACCCTGCCCCCTGCCGCTCTTCCTTGTGGTCCGGACACGATATGCTTGCAATAAAACGAAAGGGAATGTCAGAGGATTATTGATAGTTAATGCAATGAGATATATCGTACAATAGTAATACAGTCTATATAACTTCCTCTATGATTAAGGGTAAACCTAAATATTTCATT
>JACEEZ010005825.1:192500-200000 GCA_016584305.1 Chionoecetes opilio | reverse complement strand
GATAGAGACAGACAGACAGACAGAGATCCAGAGAGAGACAGACAGACAGACAGAGAGCCAGATAGAGACAGACAGACAGACAGAGATCCAGAGAGAGACAGACAGACAGACAGAGAGCCAGATAGAGACAGACAGACAGACAGAGAGCCAGAGAGAGACAGACAGACAGACAGAGAGCCAGAGACAGACAGACAGACAGACAGAGAGCCAGAGAGAGACAGACAGACAGACAGATCCAGAGAGAGACAGACAGACAGACAGACAGAGAGCCAGATAGAGACAGACAGACAGACAGAGATCCAGAGAGAGACAGACAGACAGACAGAGAGCCAGATAGAGACAGACAGACAGACAGAGAGCCAGAGAGAGACAGACAGACAGACAGAGAGCCAGAGACAGACAGACAGACAGACAGAGAGCCAGAGAGAGACAGACAGACAGACAGATCCAGAGAGAGACAGACAGACAGACAGACAGAGAGCCAGAGAGAGACAGACAGACAGACAGAGAGCCAGAGAGAGAGAGACATAAAGGTACGATACTTTTAGGTACGATACATAATTCCTTTTCCTTTTAAACATCAGTAAATTTTATGTTTTAAAATGATACGAATATTTCTGTGTATTTAACGAGTACGAACATTTTCCTTATAAACGTCCATCAAGTAAAGGTTGTTTTTATCTTCTAATTAACTCGATGATTCCTTCAGCCACGAGGTATAATGTTCTTCCTGGTAATAAAAAGTAGTACCAATAAAGTCGTTTTTTTTCTTCCCTGTAATAACTTTTAAGTCAAGGACGGGAAGGAGTTGCCGCGTTGTATTTATTGCCGTTATTTTACGACCCACACGACGTACACATCGCTTCCCCTCATGTACGGTTTTTTGTGTACACGTGACATATGCGTTTGTAGTGAACTTTGTGAATGGTTTGAATTTATCGTTAGATTTGTGGGGTATTTTGTTGCTGTTGTGGTTGTAATTGTAGTTGCAGTGGTTGTTGTTGTTGTAGTTGCATTGGTTGTTGTAGTTGCAGTGGTTGTTGTAGTTGTAATTGTAGTTGCACTGGTTGTTGTAGTTGTAATTGTAGTTGTAATTGTAATTGTAGTTGTAATTGTAGTTGCAGTGGTTGTTGTTGTAGTTGTAATTGTAGTTGCAGTGGTTGTTGTTGTAGTTGTAATTGTAGTTGCAGTGGTTGTTGTTGTAGTTGTAATTGTAGTTGCAGTGGTTATTGTTGTAGTTGTAATTGTAGTTGCAGTGGTTATTGTTGTAGTTGTAATTGTAGTTGCAGTGGTTGTTGTTGTAGTTGTAATTGTAGCTGTAGTTGTAATTGTAATTGTAGTTGTAGTTGCAGTGGTTGTTGTTGTAGTTGTAATTGTAGTTGTAATTGTAATTGTAGTTGTAATTGTAATTGTAGTTGCAGTGGTTGTTGTTGTAGTTGTAATTGTAGTTGTAGTTGTAATTGTAATTGTAGTTGTAATTGTAGTTGCAGTGGTTGTTGTAGTTGTAATTGTAGTTGTAATTGTAGTTGCAGTGGTTGTTGTTGTAGTTGTAATTGTAGTTGTAGTTGTAATTGTAGTTGCAGTGGTTGTTGTTGTAGTTGTAGTTGTAATTGTAGTTGCAGTGGTTGTTGTTGTAGTTGTAATTGTAGTTGCAGTGGTTGTTGTAGTTGTAATTGTAGTTGCAGTGGTTGTTGTAGTTGTAATTGTAGTTGCAGTGGTTGTTGTTGTTGTTGTAGTTGTAATTGTAGTTGCAGTGGTTGTTGTTGTTGTAGTTGTAGTTGTAGTTGCAGTGGTTGTTGTAGTTGTAATTGTAGTTGCAGTGGTTGTTGTAGTTGTAGTTGTAATTGTAGTTGCAGTGGTTGTTGTAGTTGTAATTGTAGTTGCAGTGGTTGTTGTTGTAGTTGTAGTTGTAATTGTAGTTGCAGTGGTTGTTGTTGTAGTTGTAATTGTAGTTGCAGTGGTTGTTGTTGTTGTTGTAATTGTAGTTGCAGTGGTTGTTGTTGTAATTGTAGTTGCAGTGGTTGTTGTTGTAGTTGTAGTTGTAATTCTAGTTGCAGTGGTTGTTGTTGTAGTTGTAATTGTAGTTGCAGTGGTTGTTGTTGTAATTGTAGTTGCAGTGGTTGTTGTTGTAGTTGTACTTGTAATTGCAGTGGTTGTGTTGTTGCTGTTGTTATAGTTGCTTGTGGGGTATTTTGTTGCTTGTTGTTGTAGGTTATGTTGTTGTTGTTGTCTTCTTATCTTCTCTTTCTTTCCTTCTTCAGTCTCCTTCTTTTTTTTTTTTAAAAAAAAAAATGCAAATAGTGATCATGAAAAAAAATGATTATCTAGATGTTATATCAAAGAAACACATTACTCTACAATGACTCCTCCTCCTCCTCCTCCTCCTCCTCCTCCTCCTCCTCCTCCTCCTCCTCCTTGTACCTCTTCGTCACAAGTCTTCCTTTAAACATTTGCACATAATCATTCTCACCCCCTAACCTCCTGTGTTGTGTGTGTCCTGTCTGTCGTCACTTAAGTCTTCCGGTAAGCACATCCGTTGCAGCCATTCAATCCTCTCACCTTACTGTGTGCTCTGAGCATGGTGTGGATATCCTGTCACTGTTAGGGGTATGATCAGGAGAGAGAGGAGATACCGAGCGAGAGGGAGAAAGAGAGTCGAAGCAAGGAGAGAGGAGAAGAGAGAGAGAGGATATAGAGTGAGCTCAGAGAGAGGAGGAGGAGGAGAGGTGAGGCGAGGAGGGAGGGAGGGAGGGAGGAGGAGGAGGGAGGAGGGAGGAGGGAGGAGAGGGAGGGAGGAGGGAGGAGGGAGGAGGAGAGGGAGGAGGGAGAGGGAGGGAGGGAGGGAGGAGGAGGGAGGAGGGAGGGAGGGAGGGAGGGAGGGAGGGAGGGAGGGAGGGGGAGAGAGAGAGAGAGAGAGAGAGAGAGAGAGAGAGAGAGAGAGACGGCATAACTGTATGTATGTGTTCAATGTCACTGCCTGTGTCTGATTGAAGTGTCTGGTGTGAATTGTGTGAGTGTGTGTGTGTCTGTGTGTCTGTGTGTGTGTGTGTGTGTGTGTGTGTGTGTGACGGGAGACCTTGACGCAATCAGCTGATGTATTAAAACAATATTACATGAAAAAAACCTGAATGAATGAAAGACTACATAATGAATACCAAGGTGAAAAAGAATCGTGACTTAGCTATCATTCCCATTAGAGAAAGCTAAAGAGAAAAGGACGTGTGAAAGGAACAGATAGGAAAGAAGGAATGACAAACTAAGAAAACAAACTTTGAAATTTTTTAATAGGAAAGAAATAACGTACTTTATCACTGTCTTAATCTGTTCTTTCTCCTTGGCGGTTCCTTCCTTCCTCCTTCCATCCCTCTCCCTCGGGTCTCCTTCACCTGCGGGGCGTAGAGCTGTCAAAAGGGGTGCCATAACTGTATGTGTGTGTGTGTGTGTGTGTGTGTGTGTGTGTGTGTGTGTGTGTGTGTGTGTGTGTGTGTGTGTGTGTGTGTGTGTGTGCTGCGAGATGACATTTGATAAGAGCGTGTGGAAAAGATCGATACTGCAGGTGTTGTTTTTGCTACTGTTGTTATTATTACCTCCGCCAACGAAGTTGGAGGGGTTATGTTTTCACCCCGATCTGTCTGTCTGTCTGTTGTTAGTGTACAGGATTTCTCGAAAAGTTACCAATAGATTTGGACCAAACTCGGTATACCAAGTCTATTTGGTATAAGGAAGAACTGATTTAATTTTGGATGAAATCTATTGACAACTGTTGCCATGGCAACCAATTGATGAAATATTCGGCCGGAGGTATGCGCTCATACTGAGTGCATATATAAATATACGTATATGTATATACGTATATTTAATGAAATATTCGGGCGGAGGTATGCGCTCTACTGAGTGCCCCACCCCCACCCCCTAGTTATTATTGTTATTATTATTATTATTAGTAGTAGTATAGTAGTAGTAGTAGTAGTAGTAGTGGTAGTAGTAGTAGTAGTAGTAGTAGTAGTAGTAGTAGTAGTAGTAGTAGTAGTAGTAGTAGTAGTAGTATCATCATTATCACATTGTTATCATTGGTGTTGCTGTTGTTGTAGATTATAACTAGGGGGGGGGTACTCAGTAGAGCGCATACCTCCGCCCGAATATTTCATCAATTGGTTGCTATGGCAACAGTTGTGATTATTATATATATATATATAATATATATATATATATATATAATATATATATATATATATATATATAATATATATATATGCACTCAGTATGAGCGCATACCTCCGGCCGAATATTTCATCAATTGGTTGCCATGGTAACAGTTGTCAATAGATTTCATCCAAAATTAAACCAGTTCTTCCTTATGCCAAATAGACTTGGTATACTGAGTTTGGTCCAAATATATTCGGTAACTTTTTGAGAAATCCTGTACACTAACAAACAGACAGACAGACAGACAGACAGATCGGGGTGAAAACATAACCCCTCCAACTTTGTTGGCGGAGGTAATTATTAGAGTTTCTTGTAATTTTATTGTAATTTTGCATTTTTCGATTGGTTAGAGAGAGAGAGAGAGAGAGAGAGAGAGAGAGAGAGAGAGAGAGAGAGAGAGAGAGAGAGAGAGAGAGAGAGAGAGAGAGAGAGAAACTGACTTCCACGTACAGGCTACATTCATCCGAGTAAACTTTCGCAACAGATAAATAATTAGTGCGCGGGAGTTCCCATTCCAGTCTGACCTTTTGGCGGTCTCGTCACGGCGTCTCGGAACAGCTGAGTGTCGCGCCTACAGGACTCACAATGCAGGGCTCGAGTACAAGATAACCCTAACCCCCTGACTCACTATAAAGTTAAAGAAACGAGCCTTGATTCCTTTAAATCCATAACTGTTTAACACTTATGGTATTCGAACTCGGTGATTCAAAGTATCCTGAACCTTTCATTCTCATCATAAGAAGTATTTCTAACCCCTACAACTGCTGTAGTAAAAAAAAATAACACAAGAGGGATTTGGGGGTGCCGAAACCCCCCCCAAGCGACGTTAGGTTACCTAATCAATGCCCAGGTTAGGTTAGTTAACTAGTAGAGGGGTTTGGGTGGGCACAGTTCCCCCCAGCTATGTCAGGAGAGTAGTGGTTGAAACTGCATCTTTACCAGTCTGACAATTCGAGCGATAGAAGAAAAAGACTTCCGCCTTCCTTTCCTCCTCGTTGATTCCCTTTTCGTCCTTCCCGTCTCCTGCCCTGCCTCTAGGAAGTCGCGTGAGTTGTCAGTCTGGGTTGCGAGTTGCGGGTCTGGGTGGAGTGAGGGCGGGCTGGCAGGGGTGGGTGGAGTGAGGGTGGGCGGGGGCGGGCGGGCGAGGGCGGTCAACATTGGCGGCGGAGGCAGGAAGTGTCCCCCACCCACGCACTCCCTCCCTTCTGTTATTTCCTTGTTTCTGAGCCACCACACGCCCCCACACCCTCAGCCCCGCGCCCGCCCACGCCCTCTCCTCATCCCACGTACCACGCCACCCTCCACCACCACTACTTTTAAAGGGAAGGTCAGATTTAGTATGAGAATGATCGATTTCTTCATAATCTGTCCGCAAACTCTGTACCGTTTCATTATGGATTCAATACCTGTCAAAATCCTGTCTGTAAAGTCATCCATACACATCATTTTTAGGGGGTTCCCGTATTATGTATTGTATTGTAGGAGATGATTATATGCAAGGTTAAGGGAGGACTCTCTCTCTCTCGGCTTTGATTATATGTATCCTCAAAATCCCGTCGGAAATGTCACTCCTATATACGTAAACAAAGGTAAAATAAACTTGTATAGTACATGAATTACATTGTTTAGTGGTACGTCATAGTTTGCAAATTATATTCAGGTGGAGTCACGCGAATGTGTACTGTTGTTATCATTATTATCATTATTATTATCATTATTATCATTATTATCATTATTATCATTATTATCATTATTATCATTATTATCATTATTATCATTATTATCATTATTAGTGTAGTATGAAAGGTAATTACAGTACAGGTGCTTTGAGAGTTAGTTAATTTGGGGTTACCTGGCGAGTAGCAGTGTATTAATAGATCCAACCATGCAGGAGGGGTTAAGAGAGAGAGAGAGAGAGAGAGAGAGAGAGAGAGAGAGAGAGAGAGAGAGAGAGAGAGAGAGAGAGAGAGAGGAGAGAGAGAGAGAGAGAGAGGTGGAGAGAGAGAGATAGATAGAGAGAGAGAGAGAGAGAGAGAGAGAGAGAGAGAGAGAGAGAGATGGTGTTGCGTGGTATTGCTGTCTTCCACCATCGATCCTTTTCACTCTCCCTGCTTCCTTTTCTCTTCTCCTTTCTTCTTTTCCTTCTCTCCTTCCCCTCTCTTTCCCTCCTCCCCTCACACGCCCCCCCCCCCCTCCCCACGTCATTAAACTTGTCCATCCTCCGTCCCTTACTTTCACTTTCTTGCGTTGATTATTATTATTTATTGTTATCATTATTATCATTGTTATTATTGTTATCATTATTATCATTGTTATTATTGTTATCATTATTGTGATTATTATTTTGTTATTATTACTGTCATTGCATCTTTATTTTTTGGTGGTCGTGTGGTGGAGTCGTAAATTTTGTTTCATGATATCTCTCTCTCTCTCTCTCTCTCTCTCTCTCTCTCTCTCCTCTCTCTCTCTCTCTCTCTCTCTCTCTCTCTCTCTCTCTCTCTCTCTCTCTTCTCTCTCTCTCTCTCCTCTCTCTCTCTCTCTCTCTCTCTCTCTCTCTCTCTTCTCTCTCTCTCTCTCTATTATGTGTGTAATTCACCCATGGTTTTGTACACGCGAACCGGACTCGCGATCGCCAGTTTCATCCTCCCGGTGCGAGCTTAGAACTCATTATGACCGATCTTAGGGTAAAGCTGGGACCTTACACACCTAACACCCCATCCTCTTGTTCAAGGAGGACAGTAACCCCTCGAATTTGTTAGTGAAAAATCCCCGTGAGCTATCGGGGATTCGAACCGGCCATGCGAAATTACGCGCCATGTTCTTATCCACTAGAGTGACTAGACCATCGTGGCGACAGATGCTGTGTGTGTGTGGGTGTGGGTGTGGGTGTGGGTGTGTGTGTGTGTGTGTGTGTGTGTGTGTGTGTGTGTGTGATGTGTATGTGTATGTGTGTGTGTGTGTGTGTGTGTGTGTGTGTGTGTGTGTGTGTGTGGTGTTGGGGGGGAATACAACACTAGCAAGGCAGACCCAGGCAATATGAAGTAGCTACTATATATACACACACACACACCTGTCTCTCTTTCCCATCCCTGCTCCCCCCCCCCTTGCCTCCACCCGCCCCTTGCCTCTCTCTCCCCTTCTCTCCCTCCTTTTCCCTCTTCCCCTCTCATTTTCTCCCCATTCTCTCCCTTCCTTCTCCTCTCCTACTTCCTCTTCGTCTCTCTCTCTCTCTCTCTCTCTCTCTCTCTCTCTCTTCTCTCTCTCTTCCTCTCTCTCTCTCTCTCTCTCTCTCTC
>JACEEZ010005825.1:70000-187500 GCA_016584305.1 Chionoecetes opilio | reverse complement strand
GGTGACCCGAGTTCGATCCCCGAAGAAAACCAAAACCTTTCTGCACCGTCGAGTGGCCTAAGAACACCCACATGCCCTGCCCATCAACTCTACCTTCGATTGCGAGTGCATCGGAGTACACAGGGGATCGGCATGAGCCTCTAATCACAGGCGTCACTACAGTATAAGAATCCTGCCTGCGCCACCACGGGCGAGGACCAACCATCACAGCCCTCAAGTGAACCTCCAGAGCCTACCATCCGAGCCCTGTGTCACCACTGCCTACAGGCGCTATAGGCACAAATGTAAAAAAAAAAAAAAAAAAAAAAAAAACATGTATACCTCGAGCGGATACAGCCTCGAGATCCAGTTTCAACTACAGAAGTCTCCTTCAGGAGTCTTATTATCATTCCAGCCGCAGCAAAGCGTTTTCACACGAGATGGCCCGACACCACCACCGTGTGTCACTGAGATGTTGCAGTTCTCGTGTTGTTCTTCAGGAAACATTTCATGCTGTATAGAAAGGAACTTTTCGTGAACTACAGAGTTACTAACGAATATATAGAGATATATAGAGAGCAAATTGAGCCTGTGTCCGTAGCAGTGTACATAATAGCCTGTGTCCGTAGCAGTGTACATAATAGCCTGTGTCCGTAGCAGTGTACATAATAGCCTGTGTCCGTAGCAGTGTACATAATAGCCTGTGTCCGTAGCAGTGTACATAATAGCCTGTGTCCGTGCAGTGTACATAATGCCTGTGTCCGTAGCAGTGTACATAATAGCCTGTGTCCGTAGCAGTGTACATATAGCAATGACTTTATCACGAATGCGTTCTGACACCACTGATTCCTCACTCATGACTGATGCTCACCAAATCCTAAGCCTACAAGTGAAGACTTGTAATCCAATCCCAATTGTAATCCAATACAAATGTAAATAAACATAGGAGCATGAAAAGAACCTATCAAAATATGAGAAAACAGATGTATCAACTATGTAGTGAAAGTCATTAATAATAATAATAATAGTAATGATAATAATAATGATAATAATAATAATTATTGTTTTTTTTATTATTATAAGCAGTAGTACCAACTTCTGTTATCGCGCTAGCGGTAGTGAGTTGTGCTCGGCGGCGCCCGCTGCGACCAGCTTGCCACGGGGCCACGATCGCGGTTTGAAAGGGGGGGGCCAAGCAGGAGGCAAGTGTAAAATCTGGGGGGGCCATGGCCCCCACTGGCCCTCGTAGAACCGCCACTGTCCCCTTCTATATCCTTCTAGCCCTCCTTTTACTCCTCTTCCTAACTCACTACTTCCATCCTCCACAGTTGCCAATGAGGAGGAGGACCGCATCGAGCCAACCCCTGTGGTGGTGGTGGCGGACGGGGGGCCCACCAGTCACGTCGTCTGGCCACTAGAGGGCTCTGAGGGCAGTGGTGGTGGCGGTGGTGTTGGTGTTTACAGGGACGGAAGGTTCAAACGAGAATACAGCCTTGAGGATTTCTTGATCTGGCTGCCATCTGGTAAGTGGTGGTGGTGATGGTGGTAGTGGTGGTGATGGTGATGGTGAGTGGTGGTGATGGTAATGGTGGTGGTGATGGTGGTGGTGTTGAATGGTGGTGATGGTGATGGTGGTGGTAATGTCAGTGGTGAAGGTGGTGTTGTTGATGGTGTAGTGGTGAGGGTGTAATGGCTATAATATATGTATAGAGTGATATAAAGAATACTTGTTAATTACTCTATTGATATATAGAATGCAGTACAATTAGTATTATCTTTCCTTAATTCGTTTCATTCATTTATCTTATTAGCATTTACCTTTTCTTAGTTTTTTTCGATTCCTTCAGTTAATTTCTACTGTTCATTGTATCCATTATTATTTACTGTTGTGTTTATTATTTCTTCCATTTCTTTTCACTTTTCATAATTTGGTTTAGTTATCTAGGCCTATCTATTAATTTCATCCATTAATTTTTCTTCCCTCTCCTGTCATTTTTTTCTACACTAACACTTTTCTACACTTTCTAACACTTTTCTACACTTTATAACACTTTTCTACACTTTATTACACTTTTCTACACTTTATAACACTTTTCTACACTTTATAACACTTTTCTACACTTTATAACACTTTTCTACACTTTCTTACACATTTCTTACACTTTATAACACTTTTCTACACTTTCTAACACTTTTCTACACTTTCTTACACTTTTCTACACTTTCTAACACTGTTCTACACTTTCTTACACTTCTACACTTTCTAACATTTTTCTACACTTTCTAAAACTTTTCTACATGTTCTAACACTTTTCTACACTTTTCTACACTTTTTAACACTTTCTAAACTTTCTAACACTTTTCTACAGTTTCTAACACTTTTCTAACACTTTCTAACACTTCTACACTTTATAACACTTTTCTACACTTTCTAACACTTTTCTACACTTTCTAACACTTTTCTACACTTTCTAACACTTTTCTACACTTTCTAACACTTTTCTACACTTTCTAACACTTTCTACACTTTCTAACACTTTTAACACTTTTCTACACTTTCTAACACTTTTCTACACTTTCTAACACTTTTCTACACTTATACACTTTTCTCACATTTCTAAAACTTTCTACACTTCTAACACTTTTCTACACTTTTAACACTTTTCTACACTTTTAACACTTTTTTCTACACTTTCTACACTTTCTAACACTTTTCTACACTTTCTAACACTTTTCTACACTTTTCTACACTTTCTAACACTTCTACACTTTCTAACACTTTTCTACACTTTCTAACACTTTTCTACACTTTCTAACACTTTTCTACACTTTCTAACACTTTTCTACACTTTAACACTTTTCTACACTTTCTAACACTTTTCTACACTTTCTAACACTTTTCTACACTTATAACACTTTTCTACAGTTTATAAACTTTTCTACACTTTCTAACCTTTACACTTCTAACACTTTTTAATTTTAAACTTTTCTAACTTTTAACACTTCTCATCACTTCTAACTTATAACACTTTTCTACACTTTATAACACTTTCTACACTTTATAACACTTTCACTTTAACACTTTACACTTTAACACTTTCTACACTTTCTAACACTTCTACACTTTCTAACACTTTTCTACACTTTCTAACACTTTCTACACTTTCTAACACTTTTCTACACTTTCTAACACTTCTAAACTTTCTAACACTTTTCTACACTTTCTAACACTTTTCTACACTTTATAACACTTTTCTACACTTTATAACACTTTTCTACACTATAACACTATTCTACACTTTATACACTTTCTAACACTTTTCTACACTTTATAACACTTCTAAATTTTCTAACTTTTCTACACTTTATAACACTTTTCTACATTTGTCTGTCATCACCCTCGCTCATGACGCTGTTGACCTATCCTCTGCAGGCGATGGACCGACAGAGGAACGTCAACACCGCGCTCGGGACACCTCATGGATGGACCGAGCACAGGTCATCACCACCACCGTGTTCGTCACCACCACACTCTTCACCACCGTGCCGCAGCTGCCCCCCGCCACCACCACCCAACCCCCAACCCTGTTCACCGCAACCCTAACCTCAAACGACACACCCCGTCCCGCCTCAGGAAGCAAACGAGGCACCAAGGGCTTCACACACCTCACCAACTCCACCCAACACCACCACCACCAACACCTCCACGACTCCCTCCAGAACGACCAGGGGACTCATGGGCCAAAACGAACCAGGACAGAGCATGTTACGGTCACCAGGACGACCACTACCTCCCCACCATCGCTCCTCGCCTCCCTCCCCACCACACAACCTCCCTGTTTCACCACCACTACCACCACAGTTGTCACCACCACCAGAGCTGCCTCACCACGCCTGGGAACCACTACAAAAACCATCAGTAGCTCGTATGACTTGACGGATTTAGTGAGGTCTTCCATGGAGTACCCGGGTCCCTCTCCTACCTTTACCTACCACTTACCTACGCCCTGCCTCGCTGTCACGGCTACCACGACTATCACGCCCATACCTGTCCCTGCCACTACATTCACTACGCTTACCCACGCCCCTTCCTCCCCAAGTGAAGTGTACGTGACCGCTGTAGGGGTTCCTGTAGGAGAGGAGTCACATGTTACGCCACAGTTACAAGATCCTACACTCACTCAGGAGGTTACTGAAGAAGACACTCTCTCCTCCTTCACTCCTACTCCCTCTACCTCCTTCCCCTTACCATTCCTCCCATGCCTCCCCTGCTCCAGAAACTCCACTGATACTACTACCACTTCTGAGACCACCACCACTAACTCCACTACCACTGACACTCCTACTACTACTACTGATACTACTACAGATACCACCTCTACCACTGATCAGTCGGACACCACTACCACTGGCGCCACCACCATCACCACCACTACTGATGATGATGGAGATGGAGAAATCAGTGACATCACCACCACTACTAAGCCTGACACCACTACAACCGATGACACCATGTCCCTAACTACAACTGATACCACTACTACTACTGACACCACTGCTATCGCCACCACTACTACTGACATTACTACTGACATCACTACACCTACTGACACCACTACTTCTACTGACACTACTACTGATACTACTACTACTGACATTACTAGTACTACTGATACCACTACTACTACTGACACCACATCTACTATTGACACCACTACTACTACTGACTTCACCGCAACTACTGACACTACTGGTACTACTACTGACATCAGCACTACTACTGACATCAGCACTACTACTGACACTTCTACTACTACTGACACTACTGGTACTACTACTGACATCAGCACTACTACTGACATCACCACTACTACTGACCCTTCTACTACTACTGACATCACCACTACTACTGACACTTCTACTACTACTGACATCACCACTACTACTGACACTTCTACTACTACTGACATCACCACTACTACTGACCCTTCTGCTACTGCTGACACTTCTACTACTACTGACATCACCACTACTACTGACGCTACTACTACTGATACTATTACTACTGACGCTACTACTACTGACACTACTACTACTGACGCTACTACTACTGACACTACTACTACTGACGCTACTACTACTGACGCTACTACTACTGACACTACTACTACTGACACTACTGCTTCTACTGCTTCTACTGACACTACTACCTCTACTGACACCACCACTGCTACTGACACTACTACTACTGATATCACCACTACTACAGACATTGCTACTACTGATATCACCACTACTACTGACACTACTACTACTGATATCACCACTACTACTGACACTACTACTACTGATATCACCACTACTACAGAGATTGCTACTACTGATATCACCACTACTACAGACATTGCTACTTCTGATATCACCACTACTACTGACACTACTACTTCTGATATCACCACTACTACAGACATTGCTACTTCTGATATCACCACTACTACTGACACTACTACTTCTGATATCACCACTACTACCGACATTGCTACTTCTGATATCACCACTACTACTGACACTACTACTTCTGATATCACCACTACTACAGACATTGCTACTTCTGATATCACCACTACTACAGACATTGCTACTTCTGATATCACCACTACTACAGACATTGCTACTTCTGATATCACCACTACTACAGACATTGCTACTACTGATATCACCACTACTACCGACACCACCACCACCACTCAGTCTGACACCACCGTCACCACCACCAACCCTAATACCACTCCTGACGCTTCTACTCCCCTGACACTCCCTGACACTACTACTGCTTCACTATCCACTACCATTACTGACACCACTACTAACCCACCTGAAACGACCACCACTACCACTGATGCTGCTACCACTGACACCACCACTATTACAATCATACCTGACACCACAACACAGGACACAACACCATCCTCTGACATCACCCCACTCACCACTGTACCAGATACCACTACTGATACTACTACTACTGCCATCACCACCACTGACACCACCACCACTCCTGACGACGCCACCACCACCACTACTGATGGTTGTGTTAATGGTGGGGATGTGGATGGGGGGCTCGGACACTCCAACCAAGCTTCAAACTCCACACGGAGGGGTGCGGGTCCTTGCGTGACAGAGGGCGTGGTGGTGGAGGAGGACCGCGAAGGGAAGGCCTCGATGGTCGCCACCACCACCACGGACTCGCCCACCACCACGGCAGGCGAGGACCTTGCCTCCACCACCTCCTCCAGTGGCGGTGACGAAGGCGATGCCGGTACGGAACACCTCGCCGTCGACTCTGTCCTCACCACCACCACCGCCTATCTCTTCCCCACTGACTTCTCTTCTACTGTGGTGCCCTTGGTGCCAGGGTCGGAGGGCGTCACCCACACCGCCACGCCGGAGACCTCCATCCCCACGGAGAGTCCCGAGACTACGCCAGACGGCTCCTCCGACGGGGCGCCCTGCCTGCCCTGCGCCGCGAGACGCTCCACCACCCCTCCACCCACCTCCCCGCCACCCATCACGCCTCAAGACGACATGGAACAGTCGTCACGACATCCCTGTCGCTGCTCCTCCACCACTCCACCCACCTCCCCGCCGCCCACCACGCCCCAGGACGACGTGGAACAGTCGTCACGACCCCCTTGCCGCTGCTCCTCCCGGCGACCTTCCGACAAGGAGTCTTATGACAACACTACAACGTCACTGCCAAGCCCTACACCTGACGTCACTACCGTCACGCCCGTCGTCGACGTTACCACGCAGGACGTCACTCAGACGCCCCGCCCCACCAAGGAGACCCCTGTGGATCAGCCCAGCGCCCCCAGCCCCAGCAACAACGCCACGGTGCCCCTGGATCAGCGGTACTGGGTCAGGACGGTGCTGGAGGGAGCGCCGCAGCAGCAGGACCCGCAGCTGTACTGGAGCAGCATGGAGACCGCCCTCACCACGGTGTTCCAGCTGGCCTACCAGCGCACCGAGGCTCGCCGCCAGGGCCAGCAGGGCCAAAGAGGCAGCATCGCCCCCTCCCCCGCCCCCTCCCCCACACCCACCGTCAACCCGTATGAGAACTACACCACCATCATCGCCAGGGTTCCCCGCAGCAATTTCCCCCCCACGCCCTCCACCGCCCCCCTCCGCCACCACCGACAGGCTCTGCTGGTGCCTCTTGCCCTCTCTTCCAAGGACAAAGCACAGGCCACCCCGCCACGCCCTGCTCTGCCCCAGGACTCATACCAACGAAGAAAACGACGAGTGGAGCAGAGGAGGGTACAAGGGGGCCACAACGCCTCCCCCTCGGCCAGCCCTGAGGCCGCGCGTCTGCTGCAGAGGCGGGCAGCGGAACCCACGGTGGTGGTGAGGCTGCAGAACGTGACGCACGACAACGTGACGGGCACGACGGAGCTGGTGTACGCGGTGTTCGAGGGCGTGGAGCCCGTGCTGGCGAGGGAGGCGGTGACGGTGGCGGAGGCGGTGGACGAGATGGAGGTGGCGGTGATGCTGGACCGCGTGGTGGTGGTGAAGGCTGAAGGTGAGAGAGAGAGAGAGAATATAAAAAAATAAGGAAGCTACAAGAGGCCGTGAGAGAGAGAGAGAGAGAGAGAGAATATAAGAAAATAAGGAAGCTACAAGAGGCCGTGAGAGGAGAGAGAGAGAGAGAGAACAAAAACAAATGTACACACCTCTTTACATCTCATCTTTCCCTCGGTCTCACTCCCCCCCCTCCCCCCTACAGAGTACCTGGGCGGCCCCCCCGCCACCTCCGCCAAGTCCCCCCTGGTGTACACCATCATCGGGGGCGTGGTGGGCGGCGTGATGCTGCTGGTCTTCATCACCTGGCTGGCCGTGCACCTGTACAAGCGGCCACCACCGTCCTCCTCCTCGCCCACACACCTACACCCGGACTCCGAGGTACGGTACACAGGGCGCGCAGGTGTGAGGGCTAGGCCACTATACACCTACCTACGTACATGCATACATATATACATGCATAATTTATCCATCCATCCATCCATATTATTGGCACAATGTATTATACAGAAAATATATGAGTCAAGAGAGTAGGTGTGACACATTTAGAATAGAAGTACGTAGTATAACATAGTTACCAAAATGACGGCAGATGAGAACGTTTTGAATAGATAAACCATTGAATTGATGAATAAATAGAAAATCAAATTCAGATATTTTATACTCTGCCACGGCCACGCTGCCGGTGCGATATTAGTCTCGGGGGAGGATAGGGCTCAGTGGCCTCACCCTAATACGGTCTTCCGAACGGCTGGACGAGTTTTGGCTCACGCGGCGCATCTACGTCACGCGATCCAGGCCACCCCAAGCCCTCTTGATCTGCCTCATTCTATCAGCAGCATAGCTGAGAGGCGGGTGGGATCCGTTCCGTGCGCCCACGTTCATGTCCTACCATATTCCATTTTTAAGATAATATAACTAACTAACTAACAATAAAAACAATAATAATAAATGCTACTCCCCATACTATAGTAGTAGTAATAGTAGTGGTTGTAGTAGTAGTAATAGTAACAGTAGTAGTAGTAATAATAGTAGCAGTAGAAGTAGTCGTATAGTAGTAGTAGTTGTAAAGTAATAGTAGTGTTAGTAGTAGCAATAGCAGTGGTAGTAATAGACTATTACCTTATAACAACACAATTGGTATTAATGGACATGTTATTACCAAATAAGCAGTACATGAAAACAGCAGGGCTGTAATAAACAATACTGTAAAAGGCTAAGTGGCATCGTGTTGGGGCGGGGGAGGATGTAACACGTGACTCAGCTGGCGCAGCCTAGTCCCTCCTTCCTCCCCCGCCCCAACACGATGCCACTTAGCCGTTTACAGTATTGTTTATTACATCCATGCTGTTTTCATGTACTGCTTATTTGGTAAATAACATGCCCATTAATACCAATTGTGTTGTTATAAGGTAATGCAATGTTCCATTACTAGTAAAGATAATGATTAAATCATTCATAATTTCACCGAGTGGCAACCGCGAGTACACTCTGTATCACTGTATCGTCACCTGGATCGCGTGACATCACTCACCCCCTATCCCCAACCTGCGCGTCGGAAGACCGTTTATAGACTGTGGCCTCACCATTACAAGCCCGCTGATCACCACGAGGCAGACAAGTTCCAAGTGTCGGGCTGCTTACACACGGCTATGGCGCCTGAGGCGTCGCTGAGGCAGCTGGTGTTTGCCTCGGACTTCATCGTGAAGACCGTGGCGTCACGATGCAGGCACGAGTTCCTGTCACGCCCTGTGATGGGTGTGGTGAAGCCATGCCTGCAGGTGAACCCAGGACGCAGGTGTTCCTTGAGCCGCGTCACCCAGGGCATCACTGACCCCAGGACACACTGCCTCCACACCAGCTTAACGAAGCCCTTGACCTTTACGCTGAGGTTCCGGTGTGGGGGGCGACGAAAAGCATGGGACAGCACAATCAACGCCACCATGCCCCTCTCCCTCCCTACCTCCCTCCCTACCACTGCCCCGCTGACCGACAACAAATTAATGTGATCACGCACGCACGTAACGCACACCAGCACGGAAGGCCACGAGGCAACGGGGAGGTGCCGACCATGTCCATTTTGGTTACTGCTGAGCTGCAGAGTCAGTGAGTTGGTGGCGTTTCACCTCTGCCGGGTCTTCGAGGGTCCCGAACTGATAGTCCTGGTGTGGGGGTTACTGGGATGGACGCGTGGACGATGTGTTGCTCCCGTTGACTTGGTGCCAGTGTGGTGCGCAAAGTGGGGAGGCGGCGCGTGATAAGGAGATGCACGCCACGCCATGCCACGCACAGCATTTCACGCACCGTTACTGAATACGGGCAGGTTTTTGTTGTCATGATCATCATCATCGTTATCTCCCGGAATCCCCCTCCTTCTCCCTTGAAAATTAACCTCCTTCCTCCAACAAATCCACATCCTACATCTGATCTAACCATCCTGCTGTAACATTCCGTTCTTTCCCCTTCTCTCATCGTTTCACTATTATTCTTTAACCCCTCCCCTTTATATGCTTTGCCATAGTGCCATTTGACCTCTGATGTCTGGCACATTCACCTTTTTAGGCATTAAATCAATCAACCTCCGCCAAGCCAAGGAGGTTATGTGATCGGTTCGGTTTGTATATCTTTGTTTGTTTGTTTGTTTGTTTGTTTGTTAGCAGGATTACATAAAATTTCATGGAAAGATTTGTAGAAAAAATTACAAGAAATAGGGCTCAGCTCAATTTAGAAGTGATGATATTTTTAGTCGATCTGGATACGGATCTGAATCCAGGAATGTTCTGTAAGGATATTCTGGGGGCTTGGCGCACGTCTGTCGCACTCAAGAGTGGAGTGGAGTCCAAGACAAGCTTCCTCTCAAGACCCGCTGGCCAAGGCTTTGAAGACACAGCTGCTATTAGAGAAAGATACACTGAACGAAAAGCTTGGTGCGGTACCAAAAAAAAAACTTATTCTATAACAGGTGATATATTTTGTTCAGCCTTGGCGGAGGTATGAAGTCTCGGACTGCTCCAGTTACTATTAATGCTAAAAGGATGCGCTACAACTATATAGACAATCTAGTACAGAGTATTGGAATCAGAGTATACTAACCAACTATGTGGTTAGTTGCCGCCCAAAAAACCTTTTTCCTAAGATCCGCCCTGCTCCCCACAAACCCGAGTAGTCGTAGTAGTAGTAGTAGTTGTAGTAGTAGGAGTAGTAGGAGTAGTAGTAGTAGTAGTAGTAGTAGTAGCAGCAGTAGTAGTAGTAGTAGTAGTAGTAGTAGTAGCAGTAGTAGTAGTAGTAGAAGTAGCAGTAGTAGTAGTAGTAATAGTAGTAGTAGTAGTAGTAGTAGTAGTAGTAGTAATAGCAGAAGTACTAGTTGTAGTAGTAGTAGTAGTAGTAGTACTAGTAGTAGAAGTAGTAGTAATAGTAGTAGTAGTAGAAGTAGTAGTAGTAGTAGTAGTAGTAGTAGTAGTAGTAGTAGTAGTAGTAGTAGTAGTAGTAGTAGTAGAAAAAGAAGTAGTAGTAGTAGTAGCAGTAGAAAAAGAAGTAGTAGTAGAAGAAGAAGTAGTAATAGTAGTAGTAGTAGTAATAGTAGTAGTAGTAGTAGTAGTAGTAGCAGTAGAAAAAGAAGTAGTAGTAGAAGAAGAAGTAGTAATAGTAGTAGTAGTAGTAGTAGTAGTAGTAGAAGAAGCCTTCCTCCCTAACCTCCCGTCACCCCGACAGAGAGGGTCACCACGCAGCCTGGTGAGCGGCGCAGGCTTCCCGGGTCACCTGAACCTTGGCTACACCGGCAGTAAGGAGGAGAAGGTAGGTCAGGGCAGATCACGCTAGCTTGGGGCAGGTCAGGGTCATGAGGAGGTGATTAGTGGTAATGATCCTTGTGACGTGACCTTGACGGGAGTGTGTGCTGTGAGGGAGGCCTGGACGCTGCCTTCCTGCCTTCCTGGCTTCCATCTTTTCATCCTCCCTTCCTTCCTTCCTTCCTTCCTTCCTTCCTTCCTTCCTTCCTTTCCTTGATTCCTTGCTTCCATCTTTCCTTCCTTCCTTCCTTTCCTTGATTCCTTGCTTCCATCTTTTCTTCCTTCCTTCCTTCCTTCCTTCCTTCCTTCCTTCCTTCCTTCCTTCCTTCCTCCCATTCTTCCTTCCTCCCTTCCATCCTTCCTCCCTTCCATCCTTCCTTCCTTCCATCCTTCCTCCCTTCCATCCTTCCTCCCTTCCATCCTTCCTTCCTCCCTTTCTTCCTTCCCTCCTTCCTTCTCTTTGTCTTCTGTATTTGTGTTTTCATTCATGTATGTACTCTCTCTCTCTCTCTCTCTCCTCTCTCTCTCTCTCTCTCTCTCTCTCTCTCTTCTCTCTCTCTCTCTCTCTCTCTCTCTCTCTCTCTCTCTCTCTCTCTCTCTCTTATCATTGTTATGCCCACAATTTACAAACGTATAATTTCATCCTCTATAATCAAGTAGTTTTTATTCTTACGTGTCATAATGTTTGTACGAGTCATTCTTCACTATAGAAGTCTTCACGTGATTCCTACATATTTTCTACACTTTAATTATTGTCATTAAGATCAATATATTTTTTGTGTATGTCTCACTATTTAGGCATCTCTTACTTTCTATTTGTTTTCATTTTACGTTTCAATATTTTCAGACATCTACTCTTGCAGCTCTTCAAAGACATGTTATTACTTTTATTTTTGTTATAGGGGAGAGTGGGGCAGGTTGCATCATTGCCTCTAACTCGCATGTTATCACACGTACATCGTCTTAATACTACTACTACTACTACTACTACTACAATAAACTACTATTACTACAACTACAACAATAATAATAATACAAAAAGTTAATGCGAGTTAGAGGCAATGATGCAACCTACCCTCGATGCAACCTGCCCCGCTCTCCCCTATATCGCGTTTTTTTTTTATATATATATTCAATCCATCCTAATACAGCTTTACCTTTTTTTATTCTATCTTTTCACTTATTCTCATTTACAAACATTATTTTCAGTATCTTTTTTTTTCTTCGCCGTTTCACTTTTTCTCAGTTGCCACGTTTCATATTCAGTATTTTTTCCATGGAGGTAGTATGGGCTGTATATATTGCTCCTCACGAGGTCAATACTAAATGACAAACTGAGAGAGTATGTTTGGACGTGTGGATAAGGATTTGACCTTATGTAAGCATTGCCCAACCTTTAATTAAACAGATCTGCCACTCCCTAGTAATTACCTCACACCGTTGACCTCACCACCCCACCTTTAACAACGAAGCCACCGTGCCACCCCCACGTAGTAAACCTTATACCCACACACCCGAGAGACCTACATATAATGATATCACCATGTTATGAGATCAGTTTAATTCGCAACATGAAAATAATAGCGGGAAAGAAACCCATATATGTGCACCTTTGTATAGACCGTCGTTACTCCCAGGAATCTCAAAATATTTCCATGGGATGATTTATCTCTACTTGGCAGTCGCTCTCTTAGCCCACAACAAGGTAGTTGACTGACAGTACACTGGCATCAATCCGCGCGGCTCAGGGCGTCTCCACCCATACTACCTCCATGATTTTTTCCCCTCACTTTTTCTCAAGTCACCACGTTTTATCTTCAGCATTTGTTTCCCTTCACTGAATCCCGTGTTCTTCCTCCTCTTCCTTTTAATTAGGACCTGCTCTTCCTTCTTTTCCTTAAAAAAAAACCTGCTCTTCCTTCTTATATCTTATTCTTCCTCTTCTTCATTCTCTTCTACCTCCTCCTCTTCCTCCTCTTCCTCCTCCTTCATTTTCCCCCAACTCAATTTCATTTTTCCACCCACATCAATTTCATTTTCCCCCCACTCATTTTCCCCCACAATCCCGTGTTCTCACATGCACCCTTCTTCCCCGTCAGCTGGAGGCCTCGACGTTGTCCCCCAGTGGTCGGGTCCTGCAGGGGGAGGGGAGCAGGCCGCTCACCTCCACCTCCCCCCGTGGCCAGGTCCCCCGGGGCAGACAAGGTGCGTGCTGGCGTCATGGGAGTGGTGGTGGTAGTAGTTGTAGTTGTTGTAGTTGTTGTTGTTGTAGCAGTAGTAGTAGTTGTTTTTTGTTGTAGTTGTAGTAGGAGTAGTAGTAATTGTAGTTGTAGTTGTAGTTGTTGTAGTAGTAGTAGTTGTTGTTGTTGTAATTGTAGAAGTATTATTAGTAGTAGTAGTTGTTGTAGTAGTAGTAGTAGTAGTAGTAGTAGTAGTAGTAGTAGTAGTAGTGGTGGTAGTAGTAGTAATGATATTGATGATGAAAATACGTAATAGCAATGATACTGATGACAGCAATGATTAGTGATAACGGTGATAGTAGCGGTGGTAGTAGTCAGGGGCGTAGTTAGGCCTGGGCATTGGGGGCTGCAGCCCCGAATGTTTTATGAATAGCCCCGGCTCTCAAATACCTTTTTTTTTTTTTTTTTTCTCACAAAAATAAGATAAGCTCTGACTTACCAATGATCATTACCAATTACATTACCAATGACATTACCAATTACATTACCAATGACATTACCAATGATGACCAACGTAAAATTATAGTAAAAAATAAGTTATTTGGTTAGATGTTACTTGGCGTATGCTGATGGCATCCTTTTTATGAGCAGGATATGAGAAAGGTGGAGAGAACAGATATGAGGAGTGCATGACAGAGGCGTAAAGACCTTTTGGAGAGATGAAGAAGAGAATATCAGATGTATAAGACACAGAGTTAGCAGAAGTGCATTTTTTTCGAAGTGAATTTTTTTCGAAGAGCATTTTTTCAGAAGTGAATTTTTTTCCGAGTGAATTTTTTTTAAGTGCATTTTTTTCGCGGTGCATTTTTTTCGAAGTGCATTTTTTTCGAAGTGCATTTTTTTCGAAGTGCATTTTTTTCGAAGTGCATTTTTTTCGAAGTGCATTTTTTTCGATGTGCATTTTTTTCGAAGTGCATTTTTTTCGAAGTGCATTTTTTTCGAAGTGCATTTTTTTCGAAGTGCATTTTTTTCGAAGTGCATTTTTTTCGAAGTGCATTTTTTTCGAAGTGCATTTTTTTCGAAGTGCATTTTTTCCGGAGTGCATTTTTTTCGCGGTGCATTTTTTTCGATGTGCGTTTTTTCCGGAGTGCATTTTTTCGCGGTGCATTTTATTCGATGTGCGTTTTTTCTTCGGAGTGCATTTTTTTCGCGGTGCATTTTTTTCGAAGTGCATTTTTTCGAAATGCATTTTTTCGAAGTGCATTTTTTTCGAAGTGCATTTTTTTCGAAGTGCATTTTTTTCGAAGTGCATTTTTTCCGGAGTGCATTTTTTTCGCGGTGCATTTTTTTCGATGTGCGTTTTTTCCGGAGTGCATTTTTTTCGCGGTGCATTTTATTCGATGTGCGTTTTTTCCGGAGTGCATTTTTTTCGCGGTGCATTTTTTTCGAAGTGCATTTTTTCGAAATGCATTTTTTTCGAAGTGCATTTTTTTCGAAGTGCATTTTTTTCGAAGTGCATTTTTTTCGAAGTGCATTTTTTTCGAAGTCCATTTCTTTCGAAGTCCATTTTTATTCGAAGTCCATTTTTTTAGAAGTGCATTTTTGTGTGTCCTTGGCCAGTCCTTTGTGATGTAAAAAAAAAAAAAAATATGTGACCGAGGTATGTGCAAAGCTCTCTTTTTCTTAGGGTTTTACTCCTACTGATGAAAATAAAAATAATAACGAAGTTGAACCCCAACTCAGATTGTCTTAATTTTATTTTAATTTCATGTTTCGAAAGTTATCCTAAGCAAATTACCGGAGCCTTTTGGTAGAGCACAGTGTCTCACATCTTATATTCATTATACTCATAAATAAATTGAAAATTATCTTGTAAAAATTTTAAGATCTCTTGGCCGGGCTAAGCCCCCAATGTTTCAAGATCCTAAACACGCCCCTGGTAGTAGTTACATAGTGTTAGTAGTGATAATAACAATAACAACAATAAAGACAGTGGGAAAAGTAATAGTAGTAATGGTAGTAGTAGGAGTAATAGTAATTAAAGTAATATTAATGACAACAGCAAAGTTAATAGTAATAATAATAATAATATTGAATGTGTCAATACTTAACGTCTGTTTTCCGCCCTTCATGCTGTGCTGCGGATAAATTTTGGTCTTTCATGGTACACACACACACACACACACACACACACACACACACACACACACACACACACACACCACACACCACACACCACACCCACCCACCCACACACACACACACGTAAAGGAGTGAGGGAATGCCACCCTCAGCTCCTGCCGGGGTCACAACTCCTCCGCTTATATCCCCTACCTGCACCTCCTCCTCCTCCTCCTCCTCCTCCTCCTCCTCCTCCTCCTTACCCTCCACCCATCTATGCTAGATGAACAGAACTAGCGTGGAAGGAGACAAGACCCTATTGTCTCCACCCGGCCGGGGACTCGAACCCACGTGCTCTTGGACCTCTGGGTTGTGAGGCAAGCGTGTCAACCAGCACATCGCAATAATGTGCTACCTCTACTCTACCTCTACTACTACTCTTCTAATGCCACTACTGCCCAAAATAACTAATATATCAGTTACTTTGCTACTGTTTCTTTACTACTACTATGATAACCATGTTGATATATGATAACCATAATGAATAATGGTAACCCTGTGTGTCGTGCAGGGTCGCTGTTGGGGTCCATCGGCAGCCACACACAGATCCCTCGCCCGCAGCTCTACGACAGGAGGGAGAGAGGCTACGACACCACAGAGGATGAAGAGGAGGAGGAGGAAGAGGAGGAAGGTGAAGAAGACATGGAGGTAAGTCCCCGTAGACTCGTGGAGAGAGGGAGGTGTATAGTGAGTGACTGGGGGGGAGGAGTGAGTCAGGTGGCAGGTGGAGTGAGTCAGGTGGCAGGTGGGGTGAGTCAGGTGGCAGGTGGAGTGAGTCAGGTGGCAGGTGGAGTGAGTCAGGTGGCAGGTGGGGTGAGTCAGGTGGCAGGTGGAGTGAGTCAGGTGGCAGGTGAAGTGAGTCAGGTGGCAGGTGGAGTGAGTCAGGTGGCAGGTGGAGTGAGTCAGGTGGCAGGTGGAGTGAGTCGGTGGCAGGTGGGAGTGAGTCAGGTGGCAGGTGGAGTGAGTCAGGTGGCAGGTGGAGTGAGTCAGGTGGCATGGTGGGGTGAGTCAGGTGGCAGGTGGAGTGAGTCAGGTGGCAGGTGGGGTGAGTCAGGTGGCAGGTGGAGTGGAGTCAGGTGGCAGGTGGGTGGAGTCAGGTGGCAGGTGGAGTGAGTCAGGTGGCAGGTGGGGTGAGTCAGGTGGCAGGTGGAGTGAGTCAGGTGGCAGGTGGAGTGAGTCAGGTGGCAGGTGGCAGGTGGGGTGAGTCAGGTGGCAGGTGGGGTGAGTCAGGTGGCAGGTGGAGTGAGTCAGGTGGCAGGTGGGGTGAGTCAGGTGGCAGGTGGAGTGAGTCAGGTGGCAGGTGGAGTGAGTCAGGTGGCAGGTGGAGTGAGTCAGGTGGAGGTGGAGTGAGTCAGGTGGCAGGTGGGAGTGAGTCAGGTGGCAGGTGGGGTGAGTCAGGTGGCATGGTGGGGTGAGTCAGGTGGCAGGTGGGTGGAGTCAGGTGGCAGGTGGGGTGAGTCAGGTGGCAGGTGGGGTGAGTCAGGTGGCAGGTGGGGTGAGTCAGGTGGCAGGTGGAGTGAGTCAGGGTGGCAGGTGGGGTGAGTCAGGTGGCAGGTGGAGTGGAGTCAGGTGGCAAGGGTGGGAGTGAGTCAGGTGGCAGGTGGAGTGAATCAGGTGGCAGGTGGAGTGAGTCAGGTGGCACGGTGGGGTGAGTCAGGTGGCAGGTGGAGTGAGTCAGGTGGCAGGTGGAGTGACTGGGGGGGAGGAGTGAGTCAGGTGGCAGGTGGAGTGAGTCAGGTGGCAGGTGGGGTGAGTCAGGTGGCAGGTGGGGTGAGTCAGGTGGCAGGTGGGGTGAGTCAGGTGGCAGGTGGAGTGAGTCAGGTGGCAGGTGGGGTGAGTCAGGTGGCAGGTGGAGTGAGTCAGGTGGCAGGTGGGGTGAGTCAGGTGGCAGGTGGGGTGAGTCAGGTGGCAGGTGGAGTGAGTCAGGTGGCAGGTGGGGTGAGTCAGGTGGCAGGTGATAGAACAGTATAAGAACATTGTAATATAAGGAAGCTACAAGAGCCGTGAGACCTACACGTGGTAGTTCCTGTTACTTAACACTACCTACATCCATCTTTCATCCCCATCCATAACACTGTCTAGCCTCCTTTCAAAACCCCCTATTGACTCTGCACTAACTACCCGCGACTGAGTCTATTCCAATCATTCACCACCCTATTTGTGAACCAGTTTTTCCCCATTTTCTTTTTAAATCTACGCTTTTCCAGTTTGAATCCGTAACTTCTTGTTCTACCCTGATTACTAGCCGTAAGAACTTTTCCTACATCGCCTTTATTGTATCCCTTTAACCACTTAAAAACTTCTATCAGACACCCACAACCCCCCAACCTCCAACCCACCGTGATGTGTGATTTAATGAGGATACAAAACGCAGAGGCTTCAGGTGCGTTCTCTCCACAGGTGCCTGACGGAGGGAAGGGCAGCGTCCTCAGGAGTAAAAAGAGGCTCCTAGGGGGACAAGGCTCCATGGAGGAACCCTGTACAGCTCCCCCAACCCCGCCCACGTGCAGTACCCCCACCCTGCCACCCACTCCACCACACTCTCCACCTCGCAGTCCACGCCCCTCCACTCAGAGCCTCACCATCACCTCGTGGCCAACATGCTGCAAAGCGCCGCCGATTTCACCAGCCATAGTTCCCGAAACTTTTCCGTGCTCCCCCCGCCCCTCCTCCCGCCCCCGCAAGGCTTCGATAAGGACTCAGAGGCTGGCTTCATCCCCGGCACCTCCCTCCCCAAGTTCCTCCCGCCCCCTCGCGTCCCCATCATGTCCCCTGACCGCGCCGCCTCCTCCCGGCTCAATGCTTATGATTACGACCCTGAGGCGCCGCCCATACCGCCCAGGAACTACACCAGGGAGGAGGCTGGTCTGCCGCCGTGATGCACCTCCCGGCCTCCCCGCCCCGCCGCCCGGAGACCCAGGACGCGCAGGTGGAGGCGCGCGTGGGGGAGGAGGGCAGCAGGTCGCCACAACAAGGACAGGTGACTCTACTTACCCGGACACTGTTATTATTGCCTTTATCTGTAGCGTGATGTATTTCCAAGGTGCTTTCATGCTTAATAATGAAAAAATCTATTAATACTCAAACTGATGTAACGTCAACCGTCACGTCTTAATAGTACTGCTGTCTAGTATACTTCGTAATGTATTCTGTCATAGTATTCGTAAGTATTTGTCATAGTACTACTTCTGTAATAGTAATTCTGTCATAGTATTACTTCTGTAATAGTACTTCTGTCATAGTACTACTTCTGTAATAGTAATTCTGTCATAGTACTACTTCTTAATACTTCTTCCGTCCTCGTCAGGAGAGCCTCGGCCGCCGCCCCTCCGCCGCCTCCTCCAACATGTCAGACTCGGCGGGGTCAGAGGTCAGCTTCCCCAACGTGGGTCGCCTGCGCCGCCGTTTTCATGACCTTCTCGATGACGCCTTCTCTCTGCTCAACGGCCAGCGCCCCGGCGATAAGGTCACGCCCCTCACCACGCCCTCGCCGCCTCGCAGGGGTCGCGCGAGGTCGGCCGTGTTACATTTCAGGTAAGAATGAAAACTTGTAAATTCTTCAGTGCTTCTTTTCTCCCTGCATTGCAAGTCTGGGAAGCGCAAAGCACACTCCTGCTTCCGTATGAATGATAGATTGTCAGTATTACCTGCCCCTCGCACCCCCTTGTTGATTACCCGTGTACTTGCCTGCCCCAGGGGGAGGTCTAGGGAGGTGAGGGACGAGGAGGGTGGTGAGGACGCCGCTGGACGTCCGTGGTCCGCCGCTGCCGCCGCCCAAACCAGCTGGACGGACAGTCAGGTGAGGCGTTCACAGCTTTCTTTGTTATTCTCTATTTTCTTTCTATTTATACATTATAAAGGGGCTAGATATGAATGCGAAGGGCTGAACAAACTCATAAAAAGCCGAGTTAAGTGTCGAACCCCAGGAGTCAGACAGCGCAGTGAAAGAGTGGCAGAATAGTGAGTCCATTTTGTCATTCTGTCTGGCGCATCTTTGGTTTTAGAGTCATATAGACGGTTTCTTACAGCATCTCTGATTGGCATTTTGGATTGCCACTGGATCCATTCTCAATCACCTTGGATATCACAATCAGTACTTCCCAAATCACAATATTATCCTGCCCAAAGTATAGTTGTTTTTCTGATAAGTTACGTATTTTGTCGACTGATCTTTCCCTGGCAACATTGTGTGGTCCTCATATTGTCCCTCCCTCCCTCAGGTGGTGGGCGTGGTGCCCCTGGAGGATGGCAAGTCCCCGAGGTCAGCGTGGGGTGACGGGCGGTCAGCGGGGAGAGGGCGGCCGGGCAGCGGGAGGCCGGGCAGCGGGAGGAGCGCCAGAAGTATCACGCCTGTCAACTTCCCGCCTCCAAGTCCTGACGTCCTACTTACTCCCGCCGCCCTGGCCTACTCTGGTAAGTAACTGCAACTACTGCCCACTACTTCTACTACTACTACTGCTACCTCTACTACTGCTACCTCTACTACTACTCTTCTAATACTACTACTACTGCCCAAAATAACTAATATATCAGTTACTTTGCTACTGCCTCTTTACTACTACTACTACTACTACTACTACAACTACTACTACTACTACAACTACAACTACTACAACAACTACAACTACTAATACTAATAGTACTACCACCACAACTCCTACCTTCACTATTCATGGGATTATCCTCACGTAATCTGTTTTAACAACCCTACTGTTTGATCACCCTACAATTACCTTGCTATTAACTCAACATTTTCCCTGTACTGTATATAATCTTTAGTCCGAGCTGCTCACATTTACCAGTATACAGCATGATATTCCAAGAAGTAGTTACATGTGCGTGCAAGAACAACAACAAGTGTAGAACAAGAAGTAACGGATTCAAACTGGAAAAGCGCATTTAAAAAGAAAATAGAAAAAACTAGTTCACAAATAGGGTGGTAAATGATTGAAATGGACTTAAGTCGTCAGGTAGTTAGTGCGGAATCAATAGACAATAGGCAATTAGGAGTTTTAAAAAGGAAGCTAGACAATTTTATGGATGGGGATGAAAGGGGGAACTAAGTAGTATTAGTAAACAGGTAGTAACAGGAACTACCACGTGTAGGTCTCACGGCCTCTTATAGCTTCCTTATTTTCTTATGTTCTTATGTGTTGTGTGTGTGTGTGTGTGTACAGGGGTAGCCAGGAGCGCGGAGGAGACGCCGTTGGACCCCGAGACAGGACTTCGAAGCACCGACCCCGCCGTCCCCCTCATCCGGGCAATCAAGGAGGAGTTACGTCGCTTTAAGTCGTCCGTCAGCACTGAGTCATCGAGTGCTTAAGACGCCGCCCTTCCCGCCCCTATAGTGTCTTCAGGATGCAAGGGAGAGGCATCCTACGCGCCTCCTCGTCCCTCTACACAGGATCTCCATTCAAAGTAGGATCTTGTCTTTTGTTTCACGCGATCTCGGTCTTACTTAATTAATCATCTAGTTTGTTTTCTTTGTATGTGTTTATCTCCGGTGTGTGTGTGTGTGTGTGTGTGTGTGTGTGTGTGTGTGTTCGTAAAGGAAAATTCTTGGTTATTTTTATGTTATTGTGCCTCTGTAATGTGTGTGAGAGAGAGAGAGAGAGAGAGAGAGAGAGAGGACAAGATTTCATAATTCATTCACACTCACATCTCTAAATAAAGTGAGACAACATGGCCACATTGTCGCCTCCGTTGGTGTAGTGGCTAGCGTGCCTGGCTACTAATCTGCGGGCCCGGGTTCGAATCCGGGCCAGGGCAAGTCGGCGACCAGCTTACCCAGCTGTTCTTCCTTCCTTTCGGGGTTGATAAATGGGTACCTGGGGTAACCTGGGGAAGGTAACTGTGGTAAACCGGGTGTCACACTAGCCCTGTGTCCCGGGGTAACGGGTCCTCACCCACCACAGGCTCTAAGGGCTAATGCCACGGAGATGAGCACCGAATGTCACGCGCAGCATAACGTAGCCTATGCTCCCATCTTTACCTTTACCTAACATGGACACATTAAGTCCATGCAAACACATCTTCCTCTCTCTCTCTCTCTCTTCTCTCTCTCTCTCAAAATCGTCCGGTAATTGCTTCCGTCCAATACTTAAACGATAACTTTTGTAACTATCGTGATTGTAGTAGACTTTACGATACACTCACTGCCTTTACCTGGGGGAGGGAACGAAACATAATAATAATGATAATGGAGTGAAAACTGACGAAACTGGTAACATTCGGCAAGTGTTTGGTCCTCAACCTTACGTCTCCGTCATAAAGGCGAACACCTAGCCGGTGCTGTGTTTGTGTAAGGCGCAGAAAAGAGATACGAAAGAGAGAAAGAAAATACGAGAACTATACAGAAAGAGAAAGAAATACGAAACTAGACTCTACAGTGAAGTGTCTCGTATAGGCCCAGGGTGTACGATAACTGGAATTATGAAAGGTCGTTGAAACTATTCCGTCCATTGTGCAAGCGTTGTACCCACCCCTACGATTTTCAGGAGTTCATAGTTTTATAGTACGTACATAGTTTACTTTTTTTGTTTACTTTTGTGTGTAGAAGAGTGAAGTCCTCGATACAAGAGGGACCAAGCGTTTACGTCGTTTGATTTAGACCATTTTTGTTTTCGATATGAAGTAAAATATAAGAAAATGCATGAAAATACCTGATAATTCATAGGCGGTTATAATAATGTATTCAGTTTACGCTCTGGTATTATTATTATTATTATTATTATTATTATTATTATTATTATCGTTATTATCGTTATTATTCTATCATCACATTAGTTTTAATTATAACTCGGAATCTTGCAGTCAGTTATTATTTCTTTCAATCAGTCGTTCGTTTGTATAATGTGCAGGCAAAGGTTACGTGCCAAATGTAAGTATATTATTCATTATCATTATTATCATTATCGTTATCTATTATTATATTTATTATTATTATTATTATTATTATTATTATCAAAGCAGTTTTGTTTCTTTTTTAGTTCCTTTCTCGGTAACATTTGCTAAATTAAGTTTCCGTCCACTCAGTCTGCACGTCTGTTTGTGCTAAGTCTAAAAATATAAAACATCTTCATTTCGGTAAATTTCCAGATGACCACCGAATTTCCTTTGGTGGACGAAACTATTTTTGTCTGGTGCGTTTTGATGTGTTTTGAATGAATCTGCTAACCGTTTCTGTCGCAATTATTTTTTTTGTGTTTTTTTTTTGTGTGCGCGCAACAAAAATTATAGAAAACAAATTGAACCTAACCGAACCTTTACCTAACCTAACCTAACCTAACTCAACCTAACCTTTGTCTAACTAAAAAAAAAAAAAAAGTAATAATAATAAGATAAAATAAAAAAGATTTGCGACAGAAACGGCTAGCAGATTAATTCAAAAAACATCAAAACTCACCAGAAAAAGATAATTTCGTCCACCAAAGTGAATTAGGTGTTCATCTGGAATAATACCTTCATTTTTAATCCGTGTTAGATTCTAATCAAACCTATGAATAACTCCGATAACATTCACGTCATAAACCTGTCACGATCATGAACGTAGCTAAATAGCTTTTGTATTTTGTAGTGATGGTTAAGATATTGGTTTTTACTACCGTAGATAACACTAAAGTCGCCAGGGCAATATTTCTTTTCGATTTACAGACGTGTGGTGGTGTTAATACTTACATTTATACATCCTTGGTTTCAGGAAAGTTAGAAGGGGCTATCTGGAGAGTCTGTGTCATTTTGTGTCTTCATCTGTGTCATGTTATGGCTATAGATTAACAAATTACAAAAATATCAGCCGAGTGGCGATCTTGGTAACGGCTACACTAAGCTCGCCAGCTAGTCTTTATGTCCTCCCGCCCGAAAGGTGATGAGCTGCTGTCTGTCGTCGCGCGAAAAAAAAAACGAGTAGCGAAATTTGAAACCGTCTATACTTGCAGATACAAAGCATAAAACAACGCTGAAAAAGAGTAGTTTATACAGTCATGATATAAACTACTGTGTATCATCTTCAGTGGCACATAAAATCAGTAGTGATGCTAAAATTCTTAATATATGGCGCCTGGCGACATTAGTGCAGTTGGTGACTATAGTGTTATCTACGGTAAGAGATAACTTTGTAAGCATAACAGACATGATATCTTTGTAATCTTAACATGTAACTCTTCGTTTTTTATGTATCGCCATTATTATTATTATTATTATTATTATTATTATTATTATATTATTATTATTAATATTATTATTATTGTTATTGTTATTTTTTTACTTTTTTATTATTTCCTTGTACGTAAAGTTCCCGAAAGACGATGTGTTGACGAATAGCGTTTAAGGTGTAACTGGTAAGCGTGTTTTTAATAACTTGGATAAATAAAAAGTTGGTCGAAAGAATTATATATTTTTTTATCTCTATTTTGTTCTGGTGATTGTAGCGTGAAGGTTAGATTTTTTTTTGTGTGTGATGGTGTTTGTGGTTTCTCCTCTCTCTCTCTCTCTCTCTCTCTCTCTCTCTCTCTCTCTCTCTCATCGGATATGGTGACAGGTCAAGAGGAAACTGAAGACAGGTCACTTCCTTTATTGTGTGTGTGTGTGTGTACAGGACAGTGACAAACGGATGAACACATATAGAATGACCGACAGATTGACAGACAGACAAATATACGGACCAAAATAGTCACATATATAATAGCAATATTAGTAATGGTAGTATAGTAGTAGTAATGGTAGTAGTAGTAGTAGTAGTAATGGTAGTAGTAATGGTAGTAGTAGTAGTAATGGTGGTAGTAATAGTAGTAATGGTAGTAGTAGTAGTAGTAGTGGTAGTAATAGTAGTAATGGTAGGCTACAACAAACACACAAACAAACACAGCAGATAGTCAAACACCCCCTCCCCCAATTTTGGCCGGAAGTGTGATTTGGACGGGAAGGGGAGGGAGAGGGTAAGGTTAGGTAGGGGAAGGGAGGTGGGAGAGGGGAAGGGAGGTGGGAGGGGAGGGAGGTGGGAGGGGAGGGAGAGGGGAAGGGAATTGAGGGGGAGGGAGGGGAAGAGAAAGGAAGGGGGATGTGAGGAGAGGAGTTTTAGACATCCATCCATTCCCTTCCTATATCCCCTACCCTACCTCCTCCTCCTCCTCCTCCTCCTCCTCCTCCTCCTCCTCTTCCTCTTCCCCCTCCTCCTCTTCCATACATCCATCAGGACAGTCACCCATGGGGCCGTGATCCTCTTCTTCCTTTCCCTTCCCTTGCCCTCCCCTTCCCTGCCCTTCCCTTCCCCTCCCTTCCCTTCCTTCCCCTCCCCTTCCCCTTCCCGCCAAACCATGCATTGTTATTGTTATTGTAATGAATGTTGATAATAATGGTAATGATAATTATCGTTTATTTCTTTTATTAATGTTTATGTAACTATTATTGTTACTATTTCATTACCATTGTTTTTGCTATTTTTTATGATTATTATCATTAAAAGTAGTAGTAGTAATTTTATTTGGAGTAGGAGGAGTGCTATTTAAAGACCACCAACAACTATTTCTACATCACTACTGTTTTTACTACTACTACTACTACTACTACTACTATTACTACTACTACTATTACTACTACTACTACTACTACTACTACTACTACTACTACCACTACTACTACTACTACTACTACTCTACTACTACTACTACTACTACTACTACTACTACTACTACTACTTCTTCTGTTATCATCATCATCATCATCATCATCTAGTATTCCCCTCAAGTGGGAGTGTTTTGCCATAATCATCTTTTTTTTCAGTTTTTCTCGATCGTGGGAAGGTGGCGAGGCGGATGTGCCCTTGTGGCTCTCAAGGGTCGCGTTACGGGGGGAGGGAAAGTGAGATATTTATTTCTCTCTCTCTCTCTCTCTCCCCTCTCCTCCCCTCTCTCCTCTCTCTCCTCTCCTCTCTCCTCTCTCTCTCTCTCTCTCTCTCTCCTCTCTCTCTCCTCTCTCTCTCTCTCTCTCTCTCTCTCTCTCTCTCTCTCTTTCCATTTTGCGTCAGTTTGATCTCGTTCTCTACAACAATGATGATAATAATGATAATGATAATAGTGATGAAAATGATAATAATAATGAATTGCTCAACTCCTGGCAATTCCACCTGATAGAAAGTGCATCGATCGGTTGAACTTTTTTTCGAGGTATTCTTTCTTCATATTCCTCCAGTCCTCAAGGTTCTATAGGCGTCAACGGTAAGATATTGTTGTCAGTCATAACACCTGGTATCATTATTTCCATCTCATAACTGTTACCTCTGATTGTTATTTTATAGGTGTTTGTGTATAGGCCTACTTGTGTCCTTACTACTTTTGATGCCGCCTTGATGTCAAACCAAAGTCAGTCTATAGGCTTTTTATTTCTCCTATTTGCTTATAAACCTATATTTCCACGCTTAACTTTGGATCGAGGACCAGTATTAGACGCATCCTTGGTGGTGTAAGCGTTGATGTAAACTAGAAGGACAAAGTGATCAGCATTGCAAGTGATGATTTAGGGGAGAGCGGGGCAGGTTGCATCGAGGGTAGGTTGCATCATTGCCTCTAACTCGCATTAACTTTTTATTATTATTATTGTAGTAGTAGTAGTAGTATTAAGACGATGTACGTGTGATAACATGCGAGTTAGAGACAATGATGCAACCTGCCCCGCTCTCCCCTACTGGCTTTGATGTCAAACTATCAATATCTCTGCTGATCATTCTCCTCGATATGAAGGGCGGAGGTAAAAATCGATCCCCCTGACTATAATGTTGATGGGGTGACTAGTTGAAGTGGTGACTAGGCTACTTGATGGGGAGAATAGTGGATGGGGTGAAGGGGTAACTTTTTTTCTTTTTTTTTAGATAACGCGGGCAATAAAACGTAGGCGGCCCGCAGAGGGAATACAGTCAATATACCGAGGGAAGGAACCGTGTGGGGAGGGGGGACGGTACCAGGCGACGGGGGTTAGACGTTAGATCAGCAGTAACCACGGGGGAAGACTAGCTGCCGGGGCGCCTTCCCCTGGGTGAGGATTAGGGCGTGGTGATTGAAATACCCAAGGGAAGAGTTGACAAGATTGTTAACTAAGGACAAAAAGTTGAAGAGGATCTATGAAGTGATACTAAGCGTCAAAGGTCACAAGAAGAAGAAGGAAAAAATGTGTTGGTCCTGGCGGGGGAAGCAGGCGGTCCTTCTCCTGGTGGTGGTGTGATAATATTGGGTCCAAAAGATGCGAAAGAAAAGGCAAGTTATAGCTTTGGATATGGTGGCGATCACGAGTCCAGCACGTAATCAAGACCGTGGGTGAATTCAAGGCTAAGGGATAGTTAATAAGATAAGGATAAGGGACAATTAATTAATCTCTTCCTTGGCCTTGGGTGAGTTAACATACACACAAACGCATACACACTGACACATACACACACTGACACACACACACACTAAGTAACACACACACACAAACATATGAGGACGTGAAGAATACTCGTTCACTCGTTCACTCCGTCAGAGCAAGTATTACCTCATGGATGTGGCAGCCTGGGGTTCGCGAGGTGTTGGTTCTGGCAACACTGCAGCGCCTGACGTCATGGATGGTGGTGGTGGGGCTTTTTTTATTATGTGAAGTTCGAATGACACCGACACTGTTTCGACTCTTGTTTGTTTCATCTAGTTAACGAGTCAGTTGTACAAGGATATAAATCACCACTTGCAATGCTGATAACTTTGTCCTTCTAGTTTACATCAACGTTCATAACACCATGGAGGCATCTAACATACTGGTCCTCGATCCAAAGTCTACCGTGAAAATATAGCCAAAAGAGCGCATGATTTTCACTTTATTTCACTCTTTTAAGTTAATATATTGGCGTTGGAAGATATGAAAGAATATATGGAATCAATTTTTCACTGGTTGTGTTTGCGTTCAGCTAATGTGTTCATGTTAGATCCAAGAAACCAAGTAAACCGCTTTTTCCCTTTTAAAACATTTTCGTCAGATGCGTATACAAATATCCATAGACACAGAAATCACACTGCGGTTCAGTAACACTCAAACACGTTGTGAGTATTTGAAGTACTACCATTACTCCATTCTTCCCTGATAGCTACAGATCCATACATCACACAAAGATTGCGTGACAACAACACACTGACGGGAACACAATTAAGGCGGGAAGAATGGACCGTAAAGGCCGTGTCACACGGACACTTTTTCCGGCATCTTTTGGTATTTTGCTACCAAAAGATGCCTGTAGTGGTGGCGAACAAATGCGCGTTCGTCACATGGCGTTTCGGCTGCGAGCATATCTTCTTGCACGATTCATAAGTCTTGAATTGAAGAATACGATTGAAATGAATACGATTGAAGTCTTCTTGCACGATTCATAATGTTAGTTTTGTCAAAATTGGTTGCTGGTCCCGGAAGATGCCAGTAGAAGATGCTCGTAGCCGAAACACCGTATGACGAACGCGCATTTTTTTGCCACCACTACGGGCATCTTTTGGTAGCAAAATACCAAAAGATGCCGGAAAAAGTGTCCGTGTGACACGGCCTTTACACCTTACTAGCCATCTCGTTGCATTTCCTGAACATTCATTTATGACTAAACACTGGGATCCGCCTTCAATCCCTCACGCGAACCGATTCAACGAACCGCAGAACATAAATATCGAAAGAGAGAATAAAGATGAATAATCACTTCCTTGGATGCCGCGACACGCGTACTTGTACTGATCTGATGAACGTTGTGCGTTTCAAGTCCCGCCGCGGGCAACTCTTTCCACAATCATCAATTTGTGGCCGAAGGTAACCACATGCTGCCCCTCAACTTATTTGCGACGGCAAGTGGACACCGCGGGGCGCCATGAGCCTCTAGTCATCACAGGCGTCACCATAAAGTTCTTCTTTATCATCCCTCGCCCGTGGCATCACCACGGTGGAGGGCCAACCATCAGAGCCCTATAGTGAAAAAAAAAAAAATGGCGCTATTACCTTGAAAAAACCCACTAGAAAAGGTATGATTACAACAATAAGTATAGAGACAGTGTTCCCCGCCAGCTAACCGGTCCCACGTATATATAATAGCCTACATACCTCCCAAGTTACCCAACAATACTTCCCGCTGTCCCATTTCCGGCGTCAAACAGGCGTCACATCACCCTGAAGCACCTCAAGACCACAGTGATGCAGGTATAGGTAAGTACGCGTGCCGGGTACCGAGGGCATCACACTGTCATCGCTCCCTCAAGGCTGCCATTCCCCTTCAGCGTCACTCCGTGAACCAACACAAAAACCTCACTGACATCAAAGCCACATCTCCCAACGGCTTGTATGTAAACCGTACGTGCCCCCTGCCCTGTCACCGCGATCTAGGCCTACACACGCACCGAGCCTAGGCACCTACACAACCCTTTTGTTAGCCAATCTCTGCCTCCCCTACTTGTTCCTCTCTGACGTCAATTCCAGAAGGCTTGTTAAAGAGGTCATGTCACTCTCTCACTACTTTCCACTACTTCCTCTTTCCCTTCTCCTTCTAATCCCTTCCAAATCCCTTCTATGTATCTTAACTGATATACAATTAAATGCAAGAGGGAATTTAAATCTCATGCAAGCCCTCCAGTGCCATTTACTATCATCGCCTTCTTCGTGAGTTCCTTTCCTCCTCCTTTCTTCCTTTCTTCCTTTCTCCTTTCTCCTTTCTCCTTTCTACCTCCTTTCTTCGTTCAGAGAAAGAACCTTCTGGGCCACCCTCGCCACCTCGACTCCTGGGTTACAATACGTAATGAATTAGAACCGTTTTGTGCCGTATAAGAACCTATATACAGGAGCACCTAAACACCTCCCCCATCCATCACAACACTTATACTCTGTAGCTCTTCTTCCTCCTCTCACCACCTCTCAACTTATCGATGTTGCCTGTTATTCCAGTTTCCCAGTGTATCAGTTTTCATGCATCAAATTTTCATGTACTGACAAAGCTACCTTGCATGATTACCGTATGATTATTGTTATTATATCGGCTATCATTATTTTCATTAACATCATTATCATCATCATTATTAATACTATCGTTATCATTATCATTGGTATTATCATTGTTATTGTCGCTATTGTTCATCTTTGTCGTAGTTGTGATATCAGTGATAATAGAAGTAGTAATAGTAGTATAATAGTAGTAGTAGAAGTAGTAGTAATGCACACACGCACACACACACACACACACACACACACACACACACACATACACACACACACCTACAACACACACACACACACTACGTACACACACACTACACACACTACACAAACACACACACACACACACACACACACACACACACACACACACACACACACACACACCACAAATCCAATAAGCCAACGCCCTCATTGCGTGTATGCAAAGCAGATCGTTATGAAGCTGCTCCAAGCCTGGCCACACTTCCCATAATCCTTCGTTCCTAGTCGCTCACCACAGTGTAAACGTACCCATTAAGCCTTCATATATAACTCTTCTCTTTTAAGCCTTCATATATAACTCTTCTCTGTTAAGCCTAGTGGTTATTTTTCTTGTATATTCATCACAAAAACAATCAATCGTTTCCGTAAATCATTAACTATCAATTATTTTTTCTCCTAATTCATCGTTCGCTCACTACTTTTCCTCTCCCCCATATTTTCCCTTAACCTCAGATTTCGTAGGTTTCATGATACGAACCTTTCATTATCTACTGGTTCATGAGATTACCAACCCTTTATCGGTGGTGTACATGTTACCTGTGTGGTCGTTTGCTTACACCAATACCCACCTTCGAACCCAACCCACCTTTATTTATTTCTATTATCTTCATCATACACAGCGAATATATGAAGATGAAGGTAAATACAGATTATTGTACGAATTTGAGAGGCAAGCCACGCCCCCTTACCCGAGTATCCACCAATCAGATGCGAGTATACATTCTCCTTTGATATTCTCCTTTGATGTATTCGCTCATAGTAAACAACAGTAAGCTTGAAATTGAAGGTCAGAGAGTTGCTGGGGGTTCATTCACGAAGTTTATCTATAAAGTCAATCATTTGTGTGTGTGTGGTGTGTGTGTGTGTGTGTGGTATGTATGTATGTATGTGTGTGTGTGTGTGTGTGTGTGTGTGTGGTTCAATCAATCAAATAATGTCGTTAGTTATATTTCCTCTTCGTTTCTATATGTAGTTAGAGATGGTTTGCAAAGATGTCCTTGCCACGTAATCTTTCTCTTTCTCCTAATTTATTAAGAGAAGAGAATAATTTATCTGTTTTTATGTACTGTTTCTCTCTCATCACATTTTTCTTCTCATCTCTGCCTCGTTTGTATAGGTGGTTCGAGATAGTTTGCAAAGATATCAATGTCTTTTTCTTTTCAAACTTTCCATCTCATTTAGTATTCGTATTCTCTCTCATCACTTTCATTTTTCCTTTCTTTTTTCGATATTTTCTTTTCTTTATTTGTGTGGGCAGTGCGTGATGGGGGTTCTGAGTGACTTTTGGGTGGGTGACTGAGGGGTTTGTGGGTGACTTTAGTAGGTTGTGGGTGACTTTTAAGGGGGTTGTGGGTGACTTATGGGGTTCTGGGTGACTTAAGAGGCATTTAGTTGACTTTTGGGTGCTTAAATAACCGAAGGAACTTAAATGACCGAAATCAGATGACTTAGTAGCTGAAGGCGTGCTTGTGGTGACTGTCTAGAGAGGTCAAAGTGACTTACAGAGGAAGTGTAAAAGATAGAGATACTTAAGAGGGGTGAAAATAGAAAGAAGTCAAGGGAAGAGAACAGAAAGAAGAGAGATGAAGAATGACTTTTAAGATTTCCTAGTTCAGTATAATTATAACAACTTAAATATTGACCTATAATAAAAAATGAAAGAAAATAAGTACATATACAAAAAACTAATTTACGTAGGGATAACGTCTTTGTGCTTAAGTCACCCAGATTCCCGTCAGTCAGCTGTGTCCTGTCTCATTCTCGCCGTGACGCAAAAACAGTCAAAACAAGAACCAGTTTCCTTCCAACTTGAGATGAATTTTCCTAGTTAATCTCTCTCTCTCTCTCTCTCTCTCTCTCTCTCTCTCTCTCTCTCTCTCTCTCTCTCTCTCTCTCTCTCTCTCTCTCTAAGGCTACATATCTTCGTCATCATGTTTTTTTGTCACTTAACTTTCTCTCCTTTTACATATTTGGATTTTTTTTTTTAAGGGTAGATTTAGGGTCTATTTTTGCTTCCATAGCCTCCGAATGTGTGCGTGTGTGTGTGTTTTGATTTTGATTTCATGTCCATTCTCTCTCTCTCTCTCTCTCTCTCTCTCTCTCTCTCTCTCTCTCTCCTCTCTCTCTCTCTCTCTCTCTCTCTCTCTCTCTCTCTCTCTCTCTCTCTCTCTCTCTTCTCTCTCTCTCCTTTTATGCTAGAGATACATAAATTATTCTCATGTTTACTTTCCTCCAAGCCGCCATATTATCCCTCCTTCCATCCCTCCATCTCTCCTTCCCCCTCCCTCCCTACATCCCTCCCCTCCCTCCCTCCCTCCCTCCTACACTCCCTCCTACATTCCCTCCCTCCCGTACAGCTGCGAGTAATAAATATATATAACACCCAGGATTATGCGGGGATGGGGGAGGGCGGGAAGCGAAGATAAAAAGAAAGAAGAGAGGACAGATAAGAGATCCCGCTGGGTGGCCGTGTATGTCGTGACGTCAGAGGAGGCCTGTGACGTCACTGGCTGTGCAGGTGCGTCGCTCAGACCTCGCCAGCCAATCACAGCGCTTCTTTTGTCACTGTGTACGCTTCTTCAACTTCCATTTTCTTTCACCATACTGTTTTGCCGGGATTCTGAAATACATTTATTTGTAACATTTATTCATAGCTTACAGTTAGTATCGTTAGTATAAATATCGTTAGTATATGATTATAAGGCCATTAATTAACATATAACAAATATTCGCTCGTATGAAGTAATTTTTAGCTGTTAATCATAATCAACGAAGGAGTAACTTATAATAACTTGAATAACAAAGTAACAGCTGTAAACAAGAATAACATAAGACTAGTTGATAAGAAGAATACATAAATATTCAACTGATAACAAGAATAAAATAACAGCTGATAAAGATAACAAAATAACAGCTGATTACAAAAATAGATAGAAATAAACAACTACAAGAGCAACAAAATATACGGCTGATAACAAGAATAGCAAAGGAACACCTGATATGAATAACCAAATACAATAATTGATAAGAATAACAAAAGAACAGCTGATAACAAGGATATTAAACAACTGAATAACAAAGTAACAGGCGTGAACAAGAATAACAAGAGAACAGCTGATAACAATGATAACAAAAGATCGTCCGTGTTTAATAGTTATTCGGTGATCATCTTACCCCTAGAGGCCCAGAACGTAATTTCCATTGTAATTTGGGTAGGGTGGTGTGGGGGGACACCGTACTATTAGTGGAAAAATATTCATAAAAAATCCATTTTTTACCTGAGAGAGTGCACACTGTGCCCAAAACAAACTTCACAATATGGCCCACCTATGGTACCCTCATGAATACTTAACTCAGATAATAAGGGTCATTTAAGGTTTTTTATAAATTTTTGACTGTGATCCCCCCAGTTCGGTGTGACCCCACCCCACCCTACCTCTTAGTCATGAAGTCTACCCTGTTGCTCGCATGTAGTTCACTGAGGGTGGCGCTGCATCCGTGGTGGCATGGTGGCGCGAAATTTGAATTAATTTTCGGTTGACCTACCGCATGTTGTACGGTTCGCTGTTCCATCGATCCCTACCTTAGACGATTTTGTGAATGTAAGCAATGGTTTATAGATATGACCTGTTTAGTATCCTTGTCGACTAACTAATTTTGTATATTAAGCTACTTTTCGTAATTTTATGGCTAACCACATACGATTTTTCACATAGCTAAGGAAATATCTGGGCTTGAAGGGTTAATGTACAAAGGAATAACAACTGACAACAAGGGGCGCGTCGCAGAGGTCGTACATGAGAACTCTGAAGTGAAGAAGAAATAAGCTGCTTCCAAACATACGCGGTTGTGGATTTTTACTATTTAGTTTTAGTTTACTAAAAAAAAAAAAATTCATACGCGGTATGGTTTTTTTCTATTTCGTTTTAGTGTACTTAAAAAAAAAAAAATTGAAGACATTCGTGGCCTAGGTATTTCTTTTTTATCTAGTTTTTGTTTACTTGATACAAAATAAAAGGGAGCGACCATGAAGAAGTGTGTGATTATAAACTACTTTCTTTTGCATGTGGTAGTTTCCCGCGATGTTGTTGTTGTTGGTGGTGGTTGTGGTGGTGGTGGTGGTGGTGGTGATGGTGCTGTTGTTGTTGGTGGTGGTGGTGGTGGTGGTGATGGTGGTGGTGTGTGTTGTTGTTTGTTGTGTGGTGGTTGTGGTGGTTGTTGTTTGTGTTGTTGTTGTGGTGGTGGTGGTGTGTGGTGGTGGTGGTGGTGGTGGTGGTGGTGGTGGTGGGGTGGTGGTTGGTGGTGGTGGTGGTGGTTGTGGTTGGTGGTGGTGGTGGTGGTGTGGTGGAGGTGGTGTTGTGGTTGGGTGGTGGTGGTGGTGGTGGAGGTGGTGGTTGGTGGTGGTGGAGGTGGTGTGGTGGTGGTGTGTGTGTGTGTGTGTGTGTGGTTGGTGGTGGTGGGGTGGTGTTGTTGTGGGGTGGTGGTGGTGGTGGTGGTGGTGGTGGTGGGTGTGTTGGTGGTGGTGGGTGTGGTGGTGGTGGTTGGTGGTGGTGGTGGTGGTGGTGGTGGTGGTGGAGGTGGTGGTGGTGGTGGTGGTGGAGGTGGTGTGGTGGTGGTGTGGTGGAGGTGGTGGTGGTGGTAGGTGGTGGTGGTGGTGGTGGTGGTGGTGGAGGTGGTGGTGGTGGTGGTGGTGGTGGTGGTGGTGGTGGAGGTGGTGGTGGTGGTGGTGGTGGTGGTGGTGGTGTGGGTTGACATGACCAAGATGACGGTGGTAATATTAGAAACTTGAAAATCCTGAAACTCCCACAAGACAAACGTGGCTATTTCTATGAACTTTTTACATGTGCTTTTTTGTTTATTATTTTACGATTGCACCACCATTAGTCTGTTTCTGTTTTGTTTTTTAAATTAATGAAATAAGAAAACTTAAGATCACATTGAAAAAAAAAAAAATCGATGACGTCATAATCAGGATACTTTCAAATTTTCTATAAATAAAAATAATATGAAATTTAAAAAAGAAAAAGAAAGAAAAATTTAAAGAAAAGAAAATTTAACCCCTTCGCGCCCAGATTTTTCCTTTGCTATAAAAAATTGTATGTTGTCGAACCATAAAATTACGAAAAATAACTGAATATACCGAATTAGTTAATCGACAAGGATACTATACAGGGTCATATCTATCAAAATATTACTTACATTCATTAAAATAGTCTAATGGTACCTAAATTACAAGGGAAATTATGTTATGGGTCTCAAGGGGTTAATATGCCATCAAATATATACAAATAAGGGTAAAATTTAAGCTAACTGAACAATACAAAAAAAAATACGAAACTTTTATAAATCTACCGTAAAACAAATATATTCAGATATTTCACTTCTCGCCGTAAATCTGTATACATAAAAATGTTAATGTTTTCTTTCCACATAATGACACTGTAAAAGGAGGAACAGGTGGTTTAGGGCCTCTCTTCCCCTCTCTCTTAGCTCTTCTCCCCTCTTTCCCCCTCCCTGCCTCCCCTCCTTCCCCTCTGTAGCCCCTTTAAGACAGTGGGGAGGGGGGAGGGGGTGGAAGGGTAACGGGTTAGACGTTTCTTTTTTTCAAGGCGCGAGGAACATCCTGGTGCGAAGTGTTGTGTGTCCCGTCCCGCCCAGGGTATTACTACTACTGCTACTACTACTTCTACTACTGCTACTACTACTACTACTACTGCTACTACTTCTACTTATACTACTACTACTTCTGCCACTACTTCTACTTCTACTACTACTACTTTTGCTACTACTACTACTGCTACTACTTCTACTTCTACTACTACTACTTCTGCTACTACTACTACTACTACTACTACTACTACTACTACTACTACTACTACTACTACTACTACTACTACTACTACTACTACTACTACATACTACTACTACTACTTCTGCTATTACTACTTCTGCTATTACTGCTGCTCTACTACTACATACTACTACTACTACTTCTGCTATTACTACTTCTGCTATTACTGCTGCTCTACTACTACTACTACTACTATTACTACTACTATACTACTACTACTACTACTACTACTACTACTACTACTACTTCTACTTCTGCTATTACTACTACTACTACTATTTAAAAGAGAGAGAGAGAGAGAGAGAGAGAGAGAGAGAGAGAGAGAGAGAGAGAGAGAGAGAGAGAGAGAGAGAGAGAGAGAGAGAGATTCCGACCAACAAGACAGACTTAAAGACATTCAGACAAACAGACAGACAGCCAGACAAATAAACAAACATATTAAGAAATAGACTAATATCCAGACAGAGATAATAGATACAAGATAGACAGGCAGACAGACAGACAGGCAGACAGACAGACAGGAACAGACAGACAGACAGACAGCCGGGCACGGAATGGTGATGAGTCGTTCAACCCATCGCCTCACTTTTCAAAGCAAACACTCCATCTCGACTATCCACTTTTTTTTGTCACCAGCTCATTTACATATTTTCCTCTACAACCTCATTTACTTACCAGAGATTGCCTTATTATCCAAAGTTGATGAAAACACACACACCACACACACACACACACACACACACACACACACACACACACACAACACACACACACAACACACAATGAATCTCAGGAACCTCTGTGCAAGTATCAACATGAGAAGATATAAGAAGAAGAAGAAGAAGAAGAGGCGACATGATCGTGCTATACATATAAAAGTGTCGAAGTAAAAGAAAAAATAACGTTAAAGAATGCATAATACCTAAACAGTCATATTCAAAAGGAAACAACAAGACATGTATGAAAAGATGATGTAAAGAATCTGGGAACTGAAATATTGTCGCGTATGTAATCAATTCTACAAAACAAGAGGAAGGAACTAGGAAGGAACTGAGAGCGCAAAGCCAAGAGGAAACATTCGAAGTCACCTTGCGGGAGCCCAGAGCTCTGCTGGCGACGCCTGGCAACCCCGCGCGGCACTGACTCGAGGTCTTGGTGACACTCAAGTCCTCAGTGTCACTCCGGGTCACGTAAAGGTCGGAGGGGCCGCAGCGAGCCTTCAGAACACACACACAGACATACGCACAGTTCGTGAAGGACATTACGCATAACTGGGTGTATATTGTCCTTAGGTGCGTCTTTGTGTATGCGCGTGTATGTGCGTGTGTGCGTGTTTGTGTGTGATTTAATTGGGCGAGGACTTCTTAGGATTCATATGCGTGTTGAGTAACCCCGCGGCGGATGATTACATGCACGTGTGCGAGTGACGTGGTGGCGGGAGGGCGGCTGTAGCAAGAACACGCCATGGGGAAGAGGAGTCACGCCTCCCACCACACCTCCAGGGGCGCCACCACGCCGCCCCACGCCCCCCGCGGCTCCCACGCCCCTCTGTCCACGCCCAGGACCTTCCACACCTCCCCCCACAAGAGGCGTCGTGGAGATGTCATGCTTCCCAGTAAAACCAGCGACGTGGACGCCGCCCTGACCACCAAGACCCTGACCATGCTGACCACGCTGGACGTGCTGCAGGGCGGCGGGGAGGTGCTCAGGCTGGCCCCGTCGGAGGGCATCAAGCAGGAGGACGACGGAGACCCTGCAGGCTACACCAACAGCGCCCCGCCCCCCAGGACACTCCCTCCACTACCTCCTCGCTGCCGCCTACGTCAGTCATCGTCAGCGAGACCGAGATCACCTCCTCAGGGTCCTGCTACTCCGTGTTTACCTCCCCGACGCTCACCTCCTCCCCGCCGGCGCCCTTCCCCGCCCTGTACAGCCCGCCGCAGGTCGCCGCCTCACCCCCCACGTGCCCGCCACCCGCAGGAGGCGCCGCTTCCTACACCGGTGACTCCCTGGTGCAGCTGGGAGGGAAGCAACGGTGTCACGCCAATGCCAGGGAGAGAGACAGAACACACAGGTGAGGCTGAGTGTTTCCTGTGTGCTGACGCCTCGCCTCCCTCTCTCCCTCCCCTTCATCCCTTCATCCCTCCCTTCCTTCCTTCCTTTATACTTCCTTCCTATGTCAGAAAGGTTGTTGTCCCTCCCTTTCCTACTACTACTGCTGCTACTGCTCCATCTCTTCCTTCCTCCCTTCCTCTCTTTTACAATACTTAATTAAGCGGGAATGTCACTTTTTCTCTATTCTATCACTTCATCCCTCATTCCCTCCCTTCCTTCCTCTTTCTCTCTGTCAGGAGGAACATTATCATCACATTCCCTCCCTCTTCTCCCTATATGCCACAGCAGCTGCCCTCCTCCCTCCTTCGCCCTCTCGTCCCATCCTGCTCACTCCCTACCTCTTGTCCTTTCATTTGATCATTGCAGTAGTACTCTCACTCTTTCCTTCCCTCTTTTTGTCCATGAAAAAGTTAAAGAAACCTCTTCTCTTCTCCCCATACTCGCTCCCTTTCTTTTCCACCCGCTTAATTCCCTCTCTTCCTATTCTTTATTTCTCTTCCTTCATCTCTCTTCCTATTCTTTATTTCTCTTCCTTCTCTCTATCACCTCCTTCATCTCTCTTCCTATTCTTTATTTCTCTTCCCTACCCCATCGCCTCCTTCGTCACCCCTTTCCTACTTCTATCCTTTCCCCCCTTCATCATTAGCAATCTCAAGGCTCCTCCCTCTCTTTGTTCTTCCCTCCTCTCCTTCGTCAGTAGCCGTGTCTTGTTCGAGTGTGTTGAATAAATAAACTTAAACAAACAGCTTGCCTCTTGCGTCGTGGCTGAAAACATAATTGATATTCTTAAACATGAAGGACCTTTGTCTGTCACCCCCGCCCACTCACTCACTCACTCACTCACTCACTACTCTTCCTTACACTCTTACACCCCCTCCTATCATCTCCCTCGCTCCACCCCTCACACATTATCACAACACCTCCTCCACATCCACCCACTGAACATCCACTACTTCTCTCTCCCACCCATCACAGAACCCCCCTTCCTTATATCCTAAACATCCTTCCTTCACCTCTTCCTTTTCCATACACTTACTGTATTTCCCATCTTCGTTATCCCCTCCAGTAACTCTACATTTACTCACCTAATCGCTAATCCTCCACGCTCACATTTTACCTATTCTAGTATGTTTCCTTCTTCCTTTCGCTTTTTCCTCTCTCTCTCTCTCTCTCTCTCTCTCTCTCTCCTCTCTCTCTCTCCTCTCTCTCTCTCTCTCTCTCTCTCTCTTCTCTCTCTCTCTCTCTCTCTCTCTCTCTCTCTCTCTCTCTCTCTCTCTCTCTCTCTCTCTCTCTCTCTCTCTCTTTTTTTTCCCTTCCATAACACAGTAACTCCAACTCTATATCTCACCCCATAACATTATATATAGCCCCTCCAAACCCCTTCAATATGTATAGTAGTAGTATAAGTACCCCTTCAGTAGTATAAACCCCTTCTCCCTTACATCTTCAGCCTCCCATTCCCCGTTTTTCAGTCCCTCCAACCCCTCCAATATGTCTCCCCCACTTATACCGTCCCTCCAATATGTCTCCCCCACTTATACCGTCCCTCCAACCCCTCCAATATGTCTCCCCCACGCTCAGAGGCCCCACACTGAACACCGGGTCCTGTCTTCCCAGCGTGAACACCGCCTTCACGACGCTTCGGACGCTCATACCCACGGAGCCCGCCGACCGCAAACTCTCCAAGATTGAAACTCTGCGCCTTGCCTCCTCGTACATCAGTCACCTCGGCACGCAGCTCCTGGCAGGTGAGAACAGAGGTGCGTGAGGGGAAAGGGGAGGGGATGGAGGTGCATATGTGAGTTAGGGAGGGACAGGGGTGAGTGTGGAGGGAGAACAGTGATGAAGGAGGTGGAACGTGAGTTAGGGAGGGACGGACTACTATACTTGTTATGTGTGGAGAGAATAAAGTGATGATGGAGGTGCATATGTGAGCTAGGGAAGGACGGGGGTAAGATTAGTGTGGAAAATATAAGTGATGAGAATTGCAGTAGGTTAGAAGCAAGGGCTGTGAAGGAAATGAAAGATAAAAAAGGAAGAGTATTTGAAAGGTAGATAGAAAATATGTGTGGAGAAAAAGAAGGAAGGAAGGGTTGTGAAGGAAATGAAAGAATATTAAAAGAATTATTATTGTTATTAAGAATAGAAAAAAAAGGAAGAATATTTGAAAGGTAAATAGGAAATAGGTATGTGTAGAGAGAAGAAAGAAAGGAAGGTTGTGAAAAGGAGGGAAACCATGATTAAGACAAGGAAAAAGATAGGTCAGATGGGGTCATGGATGTTGAGATGCGAGAGAAAAATAGAGACATGAAGTATAATAAGGGAAAGGAATATGAGTCAGGAAAGAATGAAGAAAAAATTAAAAGGAAGGAAGGAAGAAAGGCTTATGAGAGAGGAAGGAAGAGATATAGGATTAGGTGTGGAAAGGGAGACGTAAGGGTTATGGGAGAGGGAGGGAGACAGGTAACACAAGGGCGGGAGGAAAGGGATATGGAAGGGAAGGAACGATTGTATGAGGAGGGGATAGAGAGAGGCATAACAGAGGACTGAGAACATAGAGGGAGGAATAGAAAATAGGGAAGAATGAGAAACGGATCATAATGAAAATGAAAAGAGAAAACAAGAGATAAGGGATGAAAGCTGACAGTCGAGAGAGAGAGAGAGAGAGAGAGAGAGAGAGAGAGAGAGAGAGAGAAAAAAACTGTTTACGAGAGAAAAATAGAAAGGAGGAAACATTAGATTACCCAAGCTTCCTTCCTTCTCTCTCTCTCTCTCTCTCTCTCTCTCTCTCTCTCTCTCTCTCTCTCTCTCTCTCTCTCTCTCTCTCTCTCTCTCTCTCTCTCTCTCTCTCTCTCTGACTGACATCCTCTCTCATTTCTTACACAATATCCTAACCCTTTCCCCTTATCATGCATCCTCATCTGTTCCTTATCCCTTCCCATTCCCTCCTGTCACCTTCTCCTTATTCTTTCCCTTTTCCTCCTGTCACCTGCCCCTTATCCCTTCCCTTTTCCTCCTGTCACCTGCTCCTTATCCCTTCCCTTTTCCTCCTGTCACCTGCTCCGTATCCCTTCCCTTTTCCTCCTGTCATCTGCTCCTTATCCCTTCCCTTTTCATCCTGTCACCTGCTCCTTATTCCTTCCCTTTTCCTCCTGTCACTTGCTCCTTATCCCTTCCCCTTCCACTCCTGTCACCTGCTCCTTATCCCTTCCCCTTCCCCTTCCCTCATCACACCTGCCCCTTATCCCTTCCCCTTCCCCTTCCCTTCTGTCACTTGTTCACCTCTTCATACTCTTCCATTTTTATCTTTCATTTCCTTCACAATCCTTCCTTCCTTCCTTCCTTCTCTCTACACATATTTCCTATTCAACTTTCAAATACTATTCCTTTTATACCTTTCATTTCCTTCACAGCCCTTGCTTCCTATCTACTACACTTCTCATTACTTATATTTTTCCACACTTATCCCCATCCCTCGTCGCGTCAGGCCCCGTGGATCAGCCGTGTCTGCGCCACTCTCAGTACAGCTACACGGGCACGGGGGAACGCCGGCCCGTCTGCACCTTCTGCCTCGCCTCCCTCAAGAAAAGGTGATCTGTCTGTGTCTTGTTTTTTTAATTTATTATTGTCTTATTATAGTACTGCTCTTATACTTTATCTATCTTTATTTTACTCACAAAAAAAATCATCAATTATAATCTACAATCTCACTATTCTTATTCTTTCTACTACTACTCTTACTACTCTCTCTTACTTACTCTCTTTCAATACTCCCTACTACATCTACTACTACTACTACTACTACTACTACTACTACTACTACTACTACTACTACTACTACTACTACTACTACTACTACTACTACTACTAAAAAAAAATACTACAACTACTACATCTACTACTACTACTAAAAAAAATACTACAACTACTACATCTACTACTACTACTACTACTACTACTACTACTATACTACTACTACTACTACTACTGCTACTACTACTACTACTATTACTACTACTACTACTACTACTACTATCACTATTACTATTTACTTTTGCATTTTTCTTCTTTCTCCATTTCTCCTCCCCTTTCTCCTACATACTTCTTCTTTCTATTTCACATTTATTTCAATTCACACACACACACACACACACACACACACACACACACACACACACACACACACACACAACACACACACACACACACACACACACACACCAATTCTCTCTAACATATCTTTAAAAGCATTTCCCGTTTGTGTTCTTTGCTTCCTCATCGCAACTCTTTCCTCACTTTTTCCCTGCACAGCAAAAGACCTCGGCAGCGGGGGCGTCGGAGGTCGTGTTGGGTGGCGCGGCGACCCCTGAGTTGACCTACATGAAAGCCCCTGCCCTGGATGACCCCGCCTTCCAAGTCTGCTCCTTCCTCTTTTGACCTTGACCTTCGATTTGCCAAGATGAATTATTGTAGTCTTACCAAAGCTGCTGTAGTCTATTTTTTTTAACAAGCGAAAATTCCATTCTATCTTAAGGTCTCATGCTTAAAATGATGCCTGTGTTTACCTGATGATATGGGTAACTATGATAAAATACAGGTGAAATTTAGAAGAAGCGTAGTATTCCCTTCTCTTGGCATCAAATATCAGTCAGTAAGCAGCAAGGGGTCAGGATTGTTCGCCTCGTTAAAAAAAATAGACTATACCATCACCACCGCCATCACCACTGCCTTCACCACCGCCGCCCTGGACAGTCGCCACCAACGCGGGACAAAGTTCACCTTCAGAAAGTTTATCATCAAGATATGGATAAATATTTCCTGAACAGACTAATCAGAGAAAGTATCAACAGTGACGGTGACTTATAGGATGATTTGTTTATATTATCATTATTGTTGTTATTATTGTGTTTTTTATCGTAGTTTTCTTGTCGTGTTCTATTTTCAGATTTGCTTGTTCAGTATTTTGTATTTCATCGTATATTTTGTTGTGCTCGTGAACGATACTTTGAAAAATATTTATGAATGTTCGTAGATTGGTGTGTGTGTGTGTGTGTGTGTGTGTGTGTGATCAGTGAAGGAACACAGTGTTAAAACGCGTCACAAGGAATGACTTCAGAACAATGCAGGAAGAACGAAGACTTCAATAACACAACAACTCGCTCTCGGGTTGCTACTTCAGGCCCACGTACGAGATTATATTCCCTAAGCATTATATGAAAGCCTTGACCTCTGTATCTAAGTTATTGAATATATTAATAACCTTTAACATCCCTCTAAATGAATATCCTTGTAATTCACTGGGGTGTGGCGCCAGGGATTCAAACAGGCGGTATCAAGAACGAGACATTTGAGTTAACGCTTCGAACTCATGAAACGGCTTATACCAAATCCGTCTCCGCCATTTTGCTACAGCGACAGCGGCGAGAAGGAGGTGAGTTAAGCTTTCCATCGTATTTATTGCTTTTTCTCATGTGTTTAGTGGGGATGAGGGGCTGGGAGGCGGTGGGAGGGCGTGTGGGGAGTCTGTGCATCTGGTGGTGTCATAACCTTAGCTTTTCTTTGCCGTGTTAAGTGAGGAGGAGGGAAAAAGGTGAGGGGGAAGGTGGGTGTGTGTGTCCCGAGTAACCGCTGAACTACCGGTGTTAGGTAGGCGTCCCTCCCACCGGCACCGTCTGGAAGGTTCATCAACACACCCACGCCCACACAGCTACTCACACCCACGCCAACACAGCTACTCACACCCACGCCCACACAGCTACTCACACCCACGCCCACATAGCTACCCACACCCACGCCCACACAGCTACTCACACCCACGCCTCCCGCTGACTGCCACACATACACTATCCACCCATCATACTCTATCCACTACCCACCGCTACCCACACTCATGTACCCGCTCACGCCGAACTCTCTTATTCCACCCACACACACAACCCCCGCCTTCCATGTACACGTCTTTCACACACACACACACACACACACACACACACACGTCCCAAGAAATGAGTAATACTTTGTTTATTTGTTTAGCAATGAATCGATAATTAGACAAAATTGACATAATACGACGTGGAAGCTTATCTTGTGTTTACATTTTCTGTTGATAATGCCGATCAGCTGATGTCCAATTATATAATATTCTCACAGGGGGAGTTTGCTGGCGTTCATTATCTTTTTATATACAAAGTAATGACAAGTATTCTTCCGCTCGCACAAAGGGCAGGACGTGAGGTGTGTTATCGCTCTGACCGAGACTGTTGCGTGTTGACCGAAGGTTGGCGCCACTTGAGGTCCTCGTGAAGACCTTGGATCGGCGCGCGACTCTGCTTGACAAATTTGATGTTGTCACTGATAACTTGATGGAGATAATACCGCGCGGCAAACTATTTTATTATTTTTTATTTCTTTATAACATTTGTGCCTATAGCGCCTGTAGGCAATGACCTCCAGGGCTCGGATGGTAGGCCCTGGAGGTTCACTTGAGGTTACTGTTTTCTCGCTCTGATTTAAATATTATAACGACAGGAAGAAACAAATGATATCGGATAAGATATATATATTGAAGACTAAATTATTTACAAAGCACATGAAAGCGTCGACTTAAACAAAGAGACAAAAAACAGTGATATATGGTGGAATAGTCAAGGGAAGAGTTGACAAGTCTGTTAAGTAAGGAGACGAAGTTGAAGAGGACCTATGAAGCGATACTAAGCGACAAAGATCACAAGAAGAAGAAGAAGAAGAAGAATATATGCAGGAGTTTGCTACACCAATCAACATTTTTCAAACCCCCATAATTGTCATCGCTGAAAGTGTCCTCGGGTTGACACAACAGTTAAAGAGGCATTAAGAAGAGCTTTGAACTCCCACAGACGAGAATACCCGAGCATAAAACCTTTAATGCTCAGCAGATGACGGAGGGCGAGGGGAGGGAGGGGGCGATGCATCAGTCTGCCTCGCCCGGGGCTGTCCTGTGCGCGTCCTGTACGTGTCCCTGGAGACCTGACGAAGCTGTTCTTGTTTATTTCCGCCTCTGTCACGGCTACGAAAATACACGACACTGTAAGGAAAGAGAGAGACAGAGAGAGAGAACACACACACACACACACACACACACACAGAGAGAGAGACGTCGCCATCTGGTAAAGCCATCAAGGCAGCGACGAACCTCTCCCGCTAGTTCTCTCCTCCTATGCCTCCTCCTCCTCCTCCTATGCCTCCTCCTCCTCCTCCTCCCTCGGGTCAGCCACATGGGTAAACAGCCTCCCCTCCTCCGCTGCCCAGAATAACAAGTAGAAAATGAGAAATGGAATAGAAAGTCTTGGTAAATATGAAGACAGAGAAGCGAGCGGCTCAACCTTCTTTCTGTCACGGTGAAAGTTTGTGACTTTACTTGTAGTTCCTGTCTCGTGTCCATCCTCGAGGCTTGTATGGGACTGCGTGGACGACAGTAGCTCATCACACACACACACACACACACACACACACACAAACGGTTCAAGATTTTCTAAAAAGGGGGTTATTATTATTATTTTCCTTCGTTTATTTTTCATCATTATCTTGGCCAGACTGCAGACAAAATATACTCGTGTGTGTGTGTGTTGTGTCTGTGTCTGTGTCTGTGTCTGTCTGTGTTGTGTGTGTGTGTGTGTGTGTGTGTGTGTGTGTGTGTGTCGCCGCACTTCACTTTGATTGTTTGCTCTGTTGTCTGATTAACGTGTGTGTTTGCTGTTCTTTGCGTTACCTGCACAGTGCACACCCCTTTAGTTACCTGTACATGCTATTAGGGGTAACCTGGGTACTGCTTGTCATTGTTATTCAAGGTAAAGTTTCCCTCGTGTCTTCTCTTGACCTCGGGAAAATTGGCTCTAAATCTTATCACTTCAGAATGAGCTACCAAATGATTGGGTTGATTCGCCTCACAGGAAGGGACGCATGTATGTACACTATACAGTAGAATAATTAGGTTTGTTGTTAGCATTTTCGAAACTATAAAAAGGTTCTGTTAAGATGTGTGGTTATGGGCTGTCTGTGGTGAATATCGATATTTCTTCTTCTTCCTCTTCTTCTTATCATTATTGATATTATTTTCATTATTATTATTGTTATTATAATATTTATTATCATCACCATCACTCATTATTATTATCATTATTATTGTTATTGTTGTTATTACTTTAATCATTGTATAACACCACCAGGTCGGATTGCAACCCCTGGCCGGGCGTCGTGGCCACCTCGCCACACAAAGGTGGAAAGACTGCCACTCCACCTCAACGCGATGGCACCAGTGACTTTAATCTGTCGCGGCCAAAACTGACAACTCATTTAATCGATTAAGACAAATTGTATAACAGTGCCATGTCGGATGTTATAAAATTTGTGTTATATTAATCGATTAAATTTGTTGTTAGTCCTGGCGGCGACAGATTAAAGTCCTTGGTGCCGCCTTCGAGTGGAGGCAGAGTGGAGGTTCGTCTGCAGTCTTTACAGCCACGTGTGGAGAGGTGGCCGCGACCAAGATTACTAGAGGCCGCGACGCCCCGGCCAGGGTTGCCAATCCGTCCCAGTGTTGTTATACAATTTGTCTTAATTGATTAAACTATCATCATTATTATCATTATTATTATCATTATTATTATTATCGTTATCATTATTGTCATAATTATCATTATCATCAATATTGTTGCTCTTATTATTATTATTATTATTATTATTATCATTATCGTCATTTTTATTGTTATTGTACTGGGAGAAGCTATAGAATACTTACAACGATTTCAATAACTAGGTTTTGTAGGAACAGTTCAGACAGTTTTCAGACGGTTGGTGGTCTTTTTCAGGTAGAGCAGATGCGTATTAATTTATTGTAAATATATTCAAATAAAATAAAACAATAAAAACTTGAAAAACAGTATGTTAGGGAGAGTGAGTGGCTGGCGACGCCCCCCACAGCCGCGCCGCTGCCTGCCTCCTGCCTCACAGGGAGAGCGAGGCGGGCGAGTCCGCACTTGCTGACACAGCAAAGAGTTGAGGTGCGTGGTCGTGAAATATATATCTCCCTTTCTATTCTGTGAATAGTGGGAGACCTATGAAATATCCTATTTCATTTAGAAAAGGAAGGACATGTAATTAGATTTAAGAATTGGTTTTTTTTTACAAAACAAAGGACTGGCCAAGGGCAAAAAAAAGAAGTAACAAAAAGCCCGCTTAGTTGGCAGTCCCTATAAAGAAGACAGTAAGAGAATATAAAAGGGAGGGAGGGGCAATTTAGTTCGGGAGGTGTCTTGTTGCTTCTTTCTTGAAAAGATTTAAGTCGTAGAAAAGAGGAAAAATAGAAACAAAGAGAGTTCCAGAGTTTACCAGTGAAAGGGTTGAAAGAGTAAAGATACTGATTAACTCTTGCATTAGGAAGATGGACAAAATAGGAATGAGTGAGTAGAAAGTCTTGTGTAGCGAGACTGCGGGAGGGTGGGAGGCATGCAGTGAGCATGAAAATAACGGTAGAAGATAGCAAGAGAAGTAAAATTGCGGCGGTGATTTAAAGATTGAAGACAGTCAGTCAGAGAAGGGGAGTTGATGAGACGAAAAGTTTTTGACTCTATACTCTGTTTAGGAGGGCTGTATGAGTGGATCCTCCCAAACATGAGAGGCATACTCTATATATGGGCGGATAAGGCCCGTGTACAGAGCAAGCAACTGGGAGGGAGAAAAAAAGGGACGCAGACGCCACAGGACACCTAACTTCATAGAAGCTGTTTTAGTAAGAGAAGAGATGTGAGATTTCCAGTTCAGATTTTTAGTAAAGGATAGTCCTGTATATATGTTCATTTTAGAAGAAGGAGACAGTTGAGTGTCGTTGAAGAAGATGGGATAGTTGTCTGGAAGGTTATATCGAGTTGATAGGTGATAAGATTACATAGGTACAAGTAAATAGCCTGCATTAATAATAATAATAATAATATAATTTTATTCGCACCCGAAGGCATACAGGAAAAACAGCACCAGGAATGAACTTAAGTACTAAAGCAAATAAATTAATGAAAGCCTACAAAATACATTTTATATGACGCTATAAGTATTTGATAGGTAACAGAAATGTTAATGTGAAAAGTTCCATCAGTCCATCATAATAATGATAAAAATGGTAATTTTGATAAAAAATATAATAGTAATAGTAATAACAATAAAAATATAATAATAATGATACAAAAATAAGAGTAATAATAACAATAATGATAATGATAATAATAATAATAATAATGATGATAATAATAATAATAATAATAATAATAATAATAATAATAATAATAATAATAATCTAGGCCTAATAGTGCATAAGCTTCTACGGAGTTAGTGAAACATGGCAAAATAGCACCGCAGAGTTTCGTATTTAATTCACTGCATGTCCGTCAGTATATACTATATACGGACGCTCAATAATAACACTATAGTCGCCACTCCACTAATGTCGCCAGGCGCCATATATTAAGAATTTTAGCATCACTACCTACTAATGTGTATGTGCCACTGAAGAAAGGTACATAATATAAACCACTGTACATGCCTCTTCATTGGCACGTACTACATGCCTCATGCCTCATAAGTCTGTATTAATGCTAAAATTCATAATATATGGCGCCTGGCGACATTGGTGTAGTGGCGACTATAGTGTTATTGACGGTAAGGGTCCGCCATCTCTCTCCTCATTTCAACCAAACTTTCAGGAAAGGTAAAGGTCATAACCGGAATGGTTTTAAACTATAGTCAGCCAGGTTTATGCAATTTCTTCATTAGTTGAAGGAATATTTTTTTTTTTCAGCTTGGGGCAGACATAGCTACCTGGCACAATAGTCCATTTTCTCTTCAATCTCTCTCTCAAGGGGGTGAGAGAGAGAGAGAGAGAGAGAGAGAGAGAGAGAGAGAGAGAGAGAGAGAGAGAGAGAGAGAGAGAGAGAGAGAGAGAGAGAGAGAGAGAGAGATCAACACAATGTGTTACGTGTACAAAGCCATTCGGATATCATACTTATTACGGGTAACTTCTGGTAGTAACAATAATGATTATTAAAATAAATACTACGAATAATAACATGTTAAAGATTGGCATACTAGTTAAAACGAACAAATCATTGAATGCATGCATTTAGATTTTAAAAAGAAATAGGGAAAAACTGGTTCACAAATAGGGTGGTAAATGATTGGAATTGGACTCAGTAGACAGGTAGTTAGTGCGGAGTCATTAGAAAGCTTTAAAGGGAGGCTGGATAAATTCATGGATGGGGATGAAAGGTGGATGTAGGTAGTGTTAAGTAACAGGAACTACCTCGTGTAGGTCTCACGGCCTCTTGTAGCTTCCTTATTTTCTTATGTTCTTATGAGTAAAAGAACTCCTCCCATTAAAATAAACTGAATAAATGAATGAAAAGAATATAAGGAAAAGAAGATGAGACAATGAATGAATAGAGGAAAGAAGAACTGATCGCATAATATCACAATGAAATAATGAAAGAAAGAATTAGTGAATGGTAAGTGTTCATAAAGATGACTGTAATTATATATTATATTATAATGGCACGCGGAGGTCGGGCATTCTGATGCCACATAGGAGGGTATTAGTGCATACCGTCAGTCGCAGGTCCAAACAGATTACGGCAGGCATGGCCAGTCGGGGGGCACCGGGGGGGACACAAGTCCTCCCCCCACTTTGATTATATAAGATAGATTTTTTTTTTTTTTTTTTTTTTTACATCTATGCCTATAGCGCCTGTAGGCAGTGACCTCCAGGGCTCGGATGGTAGGCCCTTGAGGCTCACTTGAGGGCGTGATGGTTGGCCCTCGCCCGTGATGGCGCAGGCAGGATTTTTATAGTGACGCCTGTAATTAGAGGCTCATGCCGCCCCCTTGTGTCCTCCGATGCACTCGCAATCTGAGGTAGAGTTAATGGACAGGGCATGTGGGTGTTCTTCGGCCCAAATGCTCTGTCCATTAACTCTACCTCCGAAATTACCGATCTTAGCCACTCGGACGGTGCAGAAATATTTTAAGTGGATTTATGGGTCTCACTCGGGATCGAACTCGGGTCTTCGAGAACGCCACTCGGTGACGCTAACCACTCTGCTACCGCCTCCCCAAGTGGCAAAAAAAGATAACGAGGCAACAGCCATTACTTTGCAGGGAGGACAAAACAACCTCAAATCACACGTAAGCTCTCCCTCCCTCCCTCCCTCCCTCACTCACAGTAGCGCCGCCAGGACATGGTGACTGGGGTGGCCAAGGTTGGACACAAATTTATTGTAGGGTGGCTATGCTATAGCCATTAAAAAGAAATAGTTGAATTTTCATTAGACCTCATTTAGACTCAGATCTGGGGTGGCCAATGAGATTTCAGGGGTGGCCGTGGCCACACCCTAGATCCGCCACTCATTCCTCTCACTCTCTCTCCCACTCCCTCCCTTTCTATCTCTATTTCCCTTACGCTGCAGAAATATGAAGAAAAGCAACAAAATAAAGCGTTGTTTGGCCAAAACCCATCCTCTTCCTCCTCCCAGCTGCCTGCACACACGTCCTGCCCCACCACCGGCTCGCTCTCGACTGTCGCTCGTACCGGATTACTCAAGGAACTCAACACTGCTTCGAAACACTAAACCTTTCCCTTATTTCCTTCCAAAGACCTTACATGTTGACCTTTGACTAATACTTATTGATCTGTAACGTTATCTAAGTCTTAAATATTAGTAAATGTGAGTTAGTAAGTGTTGGTATAGTTTTGTAGTATTTTTTAAAGCTTATATTGATAGGGTTCGTCAGTGCTTCGAACTCGTTAACAGCGTCGCAGAGGATTGTGGGTAGGAAATATATATATTTTTTTCTTTGCTACGTAGTTTGCGGGTTGTTAAAGGACTGGATTGCTTTGTTAGCAGTGACGTGGCTAGGTATCTATCAATGAAGGGGCACCTGGGAGGGGGGGGAGGGGGGCACTAGGTAAGCGGGGCCACTCTGATACCGTATAGAAGGGTATATTCTAAGATCAGATCAGTGGTGGGTATCAGAGCATTATAAAGAATGCGGCAGCCATGGCCAGTGGGGGGGCACCTGGTTCTCATAGGGGGGCACGTGCCCCCCAATGCCCCCCCGTAGCTACGCCACTGTATTTCATTAGCTCTCCGAAGGTATGGAAGAGTGAGAACTAAACACACACGCACACACACACACACACACACCGCCACGATGGTCAAGTGGATAGCGCGCTGGCCTGCCATTCTGTGGTAGCCGGTTCCAATCCTCACTACCCCCGGGGAATTTTCAGACAAATTCGGGCGGGTATTGTCCCCCTTGAGCAAGGGCATGGGTGTGTGTGGTGTGTGAGGTCCCAGCATTACCCAAAGATCGGTAATAATGAGGTCCAAGCTAGCTCGCTCCGAGAGGGTGAAACTGGCGATCCCGAGTCTGACTCGCGTGGACAAGACTATGGGTGAATAACACACACACACACATCCCGTTCTGTCTGCTACGTCTATACCAACGTCCCAGTAGTATCACACACGGCAGCGACCTCAGGAACAGAAAGGAAGGAAATATAATATAATGGTTCATAACAAAATATGAGACATCCAATTCCTTATTCCAATATTCCAATATTCCAATTCCATCGGTGTTTTCACACTAGACTCATGAATTATTATAAGTCATCAAGATGACCAACACAACACAGAAATCCAACACTCACACAATGGAGAAAGAAAGCGGGAAACAATACCCAGCCGCAATGCATACACAGAAGAAGAAGGTGCAGCAGCAGCAGCAGCAGCAGGAGGAGGAGGAGAAGAAGAAGAAGAAGAAGAAGAAGAAGAAGAGAGTCTCGTGTCTGTCCGGCCTCTGTCACTGGCTCGCCTCCCTCTTCAGGTGCAAGAACCGGAGCTCTCGGTCACGGAGCATGCACTAAAGCAATTCCTCGTGGTGCGGGGAACCAGGAGACGGTCAGTGAGGAGGATCTCGAGGAGCAGCAGGCTGAGAAGTCCAGGCCAGAGGAGGATCAGGCCGAGGAGTGCAAGAAAGAGGAGCAGTAGGGCGAGGAATGCAAGAAAGAGCAGGAGCAGGAAGAGGTATGCAGAAAAGAGGAGGATCAGGAGGAGTGCAAGAAGATCAAGAGGAGGAGTGCAGGACACAGGAACACGGGAAGGAGGACAAGACGGAAGTGAAGGACGAGAGCGAGGTGGCGCAGGTCCTGCTCGGAAAGACAGCGGTGCAGGCAAGTCTGGTGGCGCGGCGTGACGACCGTGAGGGCGAAGCTTGTTCTCCTGACGTGGAGGCCTGCGAGGAAGGTGGGGCAGCTAGGCGAGGAACAGCAAGAGTCCTGCTGTGAAGCAGAGGTGGTGCTTCACTAGGATATGGAGGCCCCTTCTGTCCCCTGCCAGCCACACAAGCTCTGCTTGGGGTCCTCTGTGATTCTCAGGGAACAGGACTGGTGGCCGGGGCCTGGAGGAGGAGCGGCCTCGAGGCATGGTCAGAGCGCCCTGGCGTGCTGCCGACCGTCAGCAGGGGCCTAGGAGGAGCGTGCAGCACCGAAGGGCACAGCTGTCCCAGCAGTGCTATTACCCCCTGCCTCAGCACGGCCCTCAGCAGGGGCAGCAATGGGCCTCCCGCTACACAGGTGGGGTACTCCGTGGTGTAAGGGAAGCACGCTCGGTTCACAACCGAGAAGTCCCGGGTTCGATCCCCGGGCGGAGCGGGAACAGATGGGTTGTTTCCTTAAAACCCGAGCCCCTGTCCACCCAGCAGTGAATGGGTACCGGGTGTTAGCCGGGGTTTGTGACCTGCTCTCCGGGGTGCTGGCTTCGGCCAACACAAAGCACTAAGGATGAATGATAAAAATGTTGATATGGAGACGGGGCCACGCGAGCATTGCTCTGGCCCTGTAAAATACAACTAGATGAATACACAGGAAGACCCCCGGCCAATGAGCACCGCGCTGACCCCTCCCTCAACAGTCACCGAGACCTTCTCCTCACCTCAGACTTCCACTTCCACAGCCAGAACTAAACTTGTGATTCCATTCATATTTCTTATGTAACTCATTTACACAGCTTGAATTCATGAGCTTTGATTGTTGCTCCATATCTTTGTCTCACTTGTGTATGTAACCGATGGTCAAATAATTCTATCTCTGAACTGCTTTCTTATTTCAGTATTCTAGGTTCCTCCTTGCCTCATGTTCCAAAGATCCCACTATGTACTTCCCTTCCCTGTCAAGCCCTCTCTTTTGTCCCTCCCACTAGGGTTCGATACTTACATGGGTTTAAACCAGGGTATTCAAACAATACCCTTGATTTCTTCCAATCAACCAACAATTGATTTATTCCAATATATGTTCTTTCAGATGTATTTTTCACATCTCATATATATTAAACTTGCAGGATGTAAAGATACTTATCCCAGATTGAGTAAAAAAAGTGATCAGCACATTGCACATGCCGGGTACCACAGGCCATTAAAGCTTGGATGTCTGTAGTATTTTACACATGAACTAGCAGCTGGTCGGCCTGCCGTTCCGGGAGGGCACGGCACTTCTGAGCTACGCCGACGACTTGGTCCTGGTCGTCACTGGCCGGGGTGACCGGGTGGCTCTGACCCAGAGTTCATGTTCGTTAAAGTGGGTCACCACTGTAGGCTACAGTATACATGTACTCGGATTATACAAGCATTCGTTGTACGAGAATTCCATAATACGAGATTCAAGAATTTGCATCCTTCTTCACAATACGGACAAAATTCATGTACAGTAAACCCTCTGATTCGAACTCGTATAATTCAAACTTTGGATAATTCAACCTGTTTCAGGCCAGTTTAAATTTTTCAACAACTTTCCTTAATTTGAAAAAAAATTCGAATGATCTGACCTTACTAGTGCGAGTCCGACCTCTCCCATGCGGTGCCTGCCGCGGCTGCCCAGCGTAACCAGATATGTGATAATTAAAGTATAAATACGATGATTTTGGCGAGTACAAGTAATACAATCTGGGCTGTTTTGGCATGTTTGAGTGAGTTTCCATTGTGTGGAAGGGCTAGAGGTAACCATCGGATATATATTAGATTACCTTCGGATATAATCGAATCGGATTATCTTAGGCCGAGATCAACCTTTACATTCAAGCTCTGCGGTAATGTTGCAAGGGTAAAGAATAGTAGGTGTAATGGGAGATCAAATAAAGTAGTGTGATGCATAACTGGAAGACAGTGAGGGGAAGGGCAGAGTGAGGGGAAGGGCACAGTGAGGGGAAGGGCAGAGTGAGGGGAAGGGCACAGTGAGGGGAAGGGCAGAGTGAGGGGAAGGGCAGAGTGAGGGGAAGGGCACAGTGAGGGGAAGGCAGAGTGAGGGGAAGGGCAGAGTGAGGGGAAGGGCACAGTGAGGGGAAGGGCACAGTGAGGGGAAGGGCACAGTGAGGGGAAGGGCAGAGTGAGGGGAAGGGCACAGTGAGGGGAAGGGCAGAGTGAGGGGAAGGGCAGAGTGAGGGGAAGGGCACAGTGAGGGGAAGGGCAGAGTGAGGGGAAGGGCACAGTGAGGGGAAGGGCACAGTGAGGGGAAGGGCACAGTGAGGGGAAGGGCAGAGGAAGGCAAAAGTCAAGGATAATGACAAAGGGAATGATTCATAACATTTTATTGTGCTCTCTTCCCTCGCTCACCATCTTGGAAATGTACAGTGACACCTTTACTCCAGTGCTTTGCCAATAGTAAAATGACGATAAAAAACATGCACATTCCCACAGCTTCCCATAGAGTATCCCGTCCAAAATGATGGAAGAACCAACACATCATGGCATGCCGTCACTCTCTCCTCACTGTTCCCGCCAGTACTGTCTAGCCACTCCATGTTACTTGTTCCCACCATTCCTAGACTTGCTCCTGCAGGCTCATCTTGACAAGTGTGTTGCCCACATCACCCCTCCCCTCACTCTGGAACCTTCAACCACACTAATGAATCAAACGGTTAAACAGAATCTCAAAATACTTTAATTAACCACAGGACCATCTGGATAGGTGGCTTTGCTTGTTTTGCCGTTACATCTATGAGGTGCAAAACTTAGATTCTGGCGATTCATACAAAGAACATTATTGAAAGCTTCCTTCATACATGTATCTGTTCAGCTGTTCGGTGTTGACTGTGACCAAAATCACGTGCATAGATTAGTTTTTTTGCATCAGAACACTGCATCTTGTGACAATTTCTGCATTCAAACAGCCTCGCCGCCTCACTAGCATCCCATGCCAGGAGAAACAACCACTACTTTGCAGTCCATCGGAGTACTCGCATAACTGTTCCTCTGACATTAATTATCTGATGTAAATTTGGCAGGAAGGATATTATGCAATATAGCTTTACAATGTTCTATGTTATTTAAATAATTTGATTTCATTACTTCATAATCCAGATATTCGATCAGCCAGCGGCCCAGCACTTCATTCTAAGGAATTTTCTGCAGTTGCAAAGACTTGCATTGGAATGGAAGAAGTATGAATCCTTTTGCAGCAGTCAAGACTAACTTTCTTTCATTCATGACATGTATAGACTTGAAACTTAACCAATTAAAACTTTCATTCCTGAGTCTCCACGAGACAGTCTTGTTAGCAGACTGAAGTCAGACTTCAGTTTTATTCTATATCACGAGTAATTTGTATTCAATTACATTCCTCTTCCAGAGATTTAATCAGACTGATCATCAGCGATCCAGCAATCAAGTAATTCACTGGATTTGAAAAGTTCTTGTTTATTAATGAAAGTTTTTAAGTGATAAACGTCAATGCCAAATTAATTATTAGAGCTGCAAGATTATTGTTGTCTTGAGAGAATGCAAATTATATTATACGATATTAAAACAAACTGCTTTATACGCTAAGCTTCTTAAAATGTCAACTATTTGGTCCACTTTTCCCTCCTCTTGCACGGCACCTATTTTTCTATACATCATGCTTGCCTATCTTAGTCCAGATCTGCACTTTCTCAGCCATGATAAAGTATAACATTTTCACATGTCAATATCATAGCCCCTGTGTAACATCCTTTTTGATGCAGTTTGTATTTCTCCCAAGAGTAGCTGACCGTCACCCTGCTGCTCCATGGATGTGGCTTCTCAAAGTGAGCCACAATCATTGGCACTAATTTCAACAGCAGGAGTTGCACAAAAGCAGCACCTCAAAGGATGGTATATAAAGACTTTCTCCTACATAACTACAAATTAAATAGCATTCAATATCAAATCAACTTGTGCATGTGGTCTGTACACCTTGGCTACCACCAGCACTGGAGCAAGAGGGTATTATGTACAACATATATGTACATCCTTACAATGTCGTGTGTATAATTTGCTGCCACCCCAGTATTACACTGGCTGAGGAAACCCCAGCCACCTTAACGGGAATCTCGAACAACCACGAAAGCAATCTGATATAACCTTGACGGCTGGAATAGAAATATAACCTAACACAGATTGGGCAACATGTCCTCAAAGAATTATACAAAATGAGTGAAAACACTAAAGTCTTCCCCGACACACTATTGCCGCCGAACTGAGCGCTCGTTGCCCTGGCCAACAGCCCGCCCCTCCCCTCCCTGCCTCTGACTACCAGGGTGAAGCAAATCCCGAACAGAGAGCAGAGCAAAGCCTAACAGACACTTTCCTATATAAACATGATTATTGAGCAACGCATGTATATATATAATATATGTATATCTTTTTATATTATTTATATATTTGCCTATAGCATTTATGGACAAGCAATACGTGTAAATATAAATTTCTTTATTCAAACAAATCCAACTTTCGTTTAATTAAAGCTTGGAGGCCTCCTTTACTATCTTTTGCCTGGTGCATCCACCCCCGGGTCTGACCTTGACTTGTTCCACCACAACCACAACACTCCCCCACCTCCAAGGCTGCTCTGAATGCATCAACAGATTACTGATAAAATGATGTTTTGACATTACTGACATTACTGTCCTTCAATGATACAGAAAATGTGACTTTCAACAAACAATTCCCCCCTCCCCTCCCCTCCCCCCACCCTCTCTCTCTCTCTCTCTCTCTCAGTGCTCAGCTACAATATAAACAAAAACCATATACAAAAGCTAGACTGGTTGGAAAGAAGGACATTGCAAGTCATCTCAATGACAGCCTTTAATTACAGCTCGGTACCAAAACCGGCTGCCAACTGATCACAGGAAACCTTGGCTTGGACACTAAAATATAAAATGGGGTTGACACCTTAGGAACCAAACAATTTTCCACAAATTCTGGTCACCCATTCTCTATGTTCTGCACACAAAATGCTCTTCACTATTCCTAACCATTAAAAAATATTACGCATTTACTTCACTTGAGACTTTAAAAACTGTAGGAATTCCACATAGGAGTGTGAGCCCTCAGTCCTGTCATCCACCAGGTGTTGGATGAAGAGCATCCTGGCTGGGTTGTCTTCCCTGAAACAATCAGACCAATCTTAGGAAGAGTGCAAAATGGTGCATCACAGTGCATGTGATCATTGTATAGTGTGGTGAAAGGAAAATACAACAATGCATTTCATTCATCTGCCTTTCGTGGTTCAATGTAGGGAAGAATGTGTGTGTAATGCTCGCTGCCATTCTTACAATACTATTAGAGTGGCACCAATACCAATGAAACCCCCTGCCTAATATTCATTCAAATCATTCCATTTCATCCTTCCCTTACACTGTATTCACGTTAACTGGAGCACACACACACACACACACACACTCAAGTATATTTAACTATTCCAATCTTGCAAATCACTCACATTATAATATTATTCTTGTGCCCCTTCCAACCATACTCAGTCAGTCATCCTAACAAAATGAAGAATTACGATACTGGAATGCTCTATTTATCTGAATTTTTCCAGTATCAACAGTAGAAGCTTGATTTACCGGAAAGCTCAATCTAACGGAATGAAGAATTCTGATAACGGATTGCTCGATTTCTCTATTTTTTTTCGGTATATATACAGATTTCTGGTATTCCCGCGCCGCCTGTGCGATTTATCAAAAGTTTTCTGGTATAGCTATGGTTTCCGGTACTCCCCCGCCACCCACGGCATGAGGCATTGTTTGGGTTTGTCATTGATTGATTGATTGATTGATTTAATGCCAAAAAAGGTGAATGTGCCAGACATCAGGGTCATATGGCACAGCATAAAAAGGGTCAGGGTTATAGAAAAATAGTGCAACGGTGAGGGAAGGATTACGTGGAAAGAACGTAATGTTACAGCAGGATGGTTAGATCAGATGTAGGATGTAGATTTGTTGGAGGAAGGAGATTAAATTGTCCAGGGAGAAGGAGGGGTAGGAGAGAACCATGATTTCTCTTAGTAATATAAATCAGGAAAGCCAATCACTTACTTGAGGACCACTATAGGGGCAGGGTAAGGCTTGCTCCTCTGTAGGTGAGCGACAAAGTTCTTCAGTATGTGTGACTCGTTGGTGTCGAGCTCAGGCAGGGGCTCTTCATAGAGGGGCTGTGGTATTGCTGCATAGCTGGGCACACCCAGAGTGGCCTCCACCCAGGAGGACGCCACGCCACACCTGATGTACAAAAAGATGGTGTCGCCGGCGTCCATGAGGTAGGCGCCGCACCTCTCCAGCTGCTCCGCCGAGAGGTGCAGACGGCCGGGCTGGGGGACCACCTGGGGGACGGCCTCAAGGTTACCACAGTGTCAACACTTTACTTCTACAACAAATGGCCTCAAGGTTATCATGTCATCATTTAACTTTACAATGTAAGTAATGTGGCAAAACTGGCTGAACTATTTACTTGACAAAACCTGGTGACTCTTATTTTTGCTGGGAAGGTCTAAGCATTTTACTTTAAAAAGATTTATCTACCCTTCAAATCATTGTCATTAAACAACAACAAACTTGTTTCATCTGTATGAAGGTATCATTGATTTCCATACAGAAGGCAGAGATGTTTCCTTATTTTGCCTTTTCTTGACATTGTTCCATCAAGACTAGATCCCCTAGGAAGGTGGACAGGGAGGGAATCATTCATAAGCTGCAAACTCAAAGAATAATGACCACGTTTCCCAAAACCCTGTCCCAAACCCACGGCTGCCACCAACATTAAGCTAAACGCTTACAAACAATGATAACAATTTGTAAACTTCAACAATTGCACATTTTCTAAACACAGCCTTGCAGCACGAAGGCTTTATCATACTACAATTAACAAAGGAAATGTAAAGAGAATAAATATTGATCCAGAAAGCCACAATTAGATGCCTCAGCCATACTGTCTGCAGTGCTATTGATGCTTCCTTGCCTGACCCCAACACCACACCTGATAACAACACTCTCTTACCTGTGTGCCAAATACTTCCCTGAGGACCATAAACACTACCTGACCTTCACAGGTCGAAGGTCGATACACAAGAGGACATACAAAACAACTAGGAAAAGGGAGATGCCTGAACAACATAAAGAAGTAGTTTCCCTCATAGAAATGTAAAAGTTTGGAATGGACTAAATGAGGAGGTGATATCAGAAGATAATGTGCACCAATTGAAAGAAAATCTGGATAAATGTAGATACAGAGATGGGACCCCACGAGTGTAGCTCAGGCCCTGTAAAACACAACTATAGTCTATTTTTTTTATTATGGTCAAAATGCACTAAGGAAGCCACGCCCCCTGCCTGCCCTTCTATTCTACGGGGCAGCTGATTGGTGCATTCCTCGTATCATCACTACCAATCACAGTATCTTCGCTACTTAACAGCGGCGTGACCACTGGGTTAGACATCTTCACTACAGAGGGTGACAAAATCAAAAATCCCTCTGTAGTGAAGATTGCTCTCTCCAGTGGTCACGCCGTTGTTAAGTAATGAAGATACTGTGATTGGTAATGATGATACGAGGAATGCACCAATCAGCTGCCCCGTAGAATAGAAGGGAGGCAGGGGGCGTGGCTTCCTTACTGCATTTTGACCATAATAAAAAAAATAGACTATAGGTAAATACACAACACTCCACCCACCCTTCAGCCTTGTCCTCACCTGGTCATCAATATCCAGGGCTCCCTTCTCAGACAGGGTGTGCACAGGGTACAGGTCAGGGTAGATGTGGGTCAACATTTGGCGCAGCGGCAGAGACTTGAGCTGACACATGGTGAAGAGGCGGTCGTCCAGCTTGGTGCTCAGGCCCCCTCGGAAGGCAACCTGGGGGAGGAGCGGCATGAGTCGTGGTGGTAACTAATTATGTTGCTAGAAATTTCTAATAGATGAGCATAGTGAGATAGTGGATTAGTGCCCTGCTAGAAGAGCTGTGGCTGTGGGGTGATATGGGTGTGAGTATGTACGTTTGTATATGCGTGAAAAACAGCCACAGCTCTTCTAACAGCACTGCAAAGCTATATTAAAGTACACATATCAAGAATTAGTGCCTTATGGACAGTGAAGTAATCATTTATCTAGGCTTTGTAGATTCCAGCTGGCCTGGTAATCCAGGTTAATAAACTGTTCATGAAGCTCATACACTAGGAACATATCCATACAATTGACGTTAAATGACTATGTAGTTACATTCATCTTATCAATATTTTTTTCCTAGTCCTAGAATAAGTAATAAGCACAGCAAAATGCTACCTGAGCACATTTGAGAGAGAGAGAGAGAGAGAGAGAGAGATGGGGGAATTCTTCATTATGTGAGCGCTAATCACTAAAGTCAACAAAGTGACCAGCTGGATGGTGACAGCCGTGGCACCACACATGGCGGTAAAGGCATCTTTCCATCTGGCTAACATAATTATAGGGGGTTTTCTCTCAAATTAGTGTGAATTTTCATGAAATAGAAAGATGGGGTTGCAGTCCTGGTGTTGGGGACTACAATATACTGTATCCAGTTAGATGTTTTCTTCTGCTCTTCATAATTATTCTGAAAATTTGCATTCCTGCCCTTCCAATTTGTAAGGTGAAAGAGAAGAGTTCCAGAGTAAAGGTAGAACACATTATTTAGATGAAAAAAGTATCACTTATAGTTGTAAAAGTGTAACAGCTTAAATCTTATCCTGCCAGGCTCGTCAGGCCTGTCAGGCCTGAAGGCTCCCACACTTTCCCAGGCACACCCTCAGGACACTCACGGACTTCATCACGGCCAGCACCAGCAGCGGCAGCAGCTGCAGGGCCGGCGGGGACTCCAGCGCGCCGTGGCCGGGGTGGGACAGGCCGGCGCGGTAGGCCGAGAAGGCGTCCACCGTGGCGTTGACCAGGGCGTCGCGGGCGTCCGAGAGGGAAGAGGTGAGGCAGCGGTCGACGGCCATCTTGGCCAGCATGCCCACCACCGCCTCCTGGTCGGCGGCCGTCACTATCTCGTGCATGTTGGGCGTCACCGGCAGACACAGTGTGTGCACCCGGATGCGACGCTCACCTGCAGGGAGGATAATAATAATAATAATAATAATAATAATAATAATAATAATAATAATAGACAATAATAACAATAATAACAATGTCAATGATGATAAAAACTAATAACAAAATAAGAAAATAAGAAAATAGTAGACCCAAAGAAAAAAATAAAATGAAAAACCTGGCCAGGCGGTGACACCACACACCCGGCCCCTTGCTGATCACTCTGCCTGGGCCAAGGGGATCACTTATACAGGCTTTCAAATGACTACTCAAGGTATTTTTCTTGTTAAGAATAAGACAATTGTAATGAGAGGCAGGCATGTAAAGCTCAATAAATCTGTGTTTGTGATCACCATCAAGGCTCCATTGGCATCATTCATACCTGGCGGCGGCTGAATCATGCAATCCTTTTTAAATAGTTTGTCTCTAAGCTATCATCCTTCATACTTTCAATTTCATGTTCAATAAATTGAACTTATTTAGTCATGGATACAAATATATAATGTGTCCATATAATGTACCATCCTTCATTTCATGAGTGATTAAGCAAAGCAACAAGATTGTATTCAATAGCCCAGCCAGATTACATTGTCATGAAATTGTTACAGTCCGGATTATAACAATACAACCCTGTTAGCTGCACTACTACTGCATATGCCTTCAACACAGCCATATTTCCTCTTATTAAATAAAACCCATTTTCTTCTTGTCTTGACGCAAATCTAGTCCAAGTACTCTTAATTCATCTACTTGACAGCTCCCACCCTCTGCCTCCTAGCACACACAGGCATCTTCCATGACAGCCTTCCTCCCCCACCTGGTCTCACCTTTGCTGGAAGTGTACAGAAGAGCCGCCTGGAAACACGCGGTGCGGATGTTGTGCAGCGGCTCCTCAACGTTGACCTGCATGCCAAACCCAGCGTCCGGGTTGATGTTGGGCAGCGAGAGCAAGTCCGTTGACCGCACAAAGAAGTTGCCGTGGAAGTTTGTGATGGCCAGACCTCTCGTTGCCCTGTGACGCGAGGAACAATGAAGGAAGGAGTGATGAGAGACAGGAAATAATGATGTAATACAAGTAAGTTGAGTGTATGAATAAAACCAATGAATGGTTAAGATAGATGAAGGTTACAGTAAACAAGAGGTGTTTGTTTGGAAGGGAACATTCAATACTTAAAGAGTCTTGAGTGATATTTCTCTGTTTGACTCCTTCCCAGTGGCATAGCTAGGCATCTATCAATGGGTGGGCACAATTGTGTATGGGGGGCACTATGGCAAGCGAAGCTCAGGGGTATTCTGAGGTCACATAGAAGGGCATTAGGGCATATCGTCAGTCACAGGTCCAAGCAGATTACGGCAGCCATGGCTAGAGGGGAGGGGGCACCTGGGGGGCTCTGGATTCTCATGGGGGGGCACGTGCCCCCCCGTAGCTACGCCACTGGCTACAGCTGATCTGACGTTATATAAGGTAGAAAGATATTGAGGCAACAGCCATTACTTTGCAGGGAGGACAAAACAACCTCAAATCACACGTAAGCTCTCCCTCCCTCCCTCTCCCACTCACAGTAGCGCCGCCAGGACATGGTGACTGGGGTGGCCAAGGTTGGACACAAATTTAGTGTAGGGTGGCTATGCTATAGCCATTAAAAAGAAATAGTTGAATTTTCATTAGACCTCTGACTCAGATCTGGGGTGGCCCATGAGATTTCAGGGGTGGCCGTGCACACCCTATATAGATCCGCCACTCATTCCTCTCACTCTCTCTCCCACTCCCTCCCTTTCTATCTCTATTTCCCTTACGCTGCAGGAACATGAAGAAAAGCAACAAAATAAAGCGTTGTTTGGCCAAAACCCATCTTCTTCCTCCTCCCAGCTGCCTGCACACACGTCCTGCCTCCTTGCTGACTCGCTCTCGACTGTCGCTCATACCGGATTACTCAAGTAACTCCACACTGCTTCGAAACACTAAACCTTTCCCTTATTTCCTTCCCACGCCCTGACCTCTTGACCTTTGACCAATAATTCTTGACCTGTAACGTTTTAAATTCTCAAATGTTAGTAAATGTGAGTTAGAATAGTGTTGGTATAGTTTTGTAGCAGTTTTTTTTAAAGCTTATATTGATAAGAGTTCGTTAGTGCTTCGAACTCGTTAACAGCGTCGCAGAGGATTGTGGGTATGGTATAATCTTTTTTTTTTGCTACGTAGTTTGTGGGTTATTAAAGACTGGATTGCTTTGCTAGCAGTGGCGTAGCTAGGTATCTATCAATGGGGGGGGCACTAGGTAAGCGGAGCTCAGGGGCCACTCTGATGCCGTATAGAAGGGTATATTCTAAGATCAGATCAGTGGTGGGTATTAGAGCATTATACAGAATACGGCAGCCATGGCCAGTGGGGGGGCACGTGCCCCCCCGTAGCTACGCCACTGCTCCTTCCTGCAGTCTGTATCATGTACCCAAGTATATAACATATAATTAATATTATTGATGATGTAGAGCCTGCAGCAGGAGTGTTTATAGACAAGAGCAGCCACTCTACTTGCTGGGAATGATGGAGTTGGTACTGGCAAAAAAAAAAAAAAGACAAAGAAATGAGGAAATAACTGGAGAAATGAAGGAAGAGAATAGTGACAGGAGGGCAGGGCCGGCCACTCTTGAAATACATTTGTGTATTTAGGACTTTTTATAAATACATTGGTTTTCATGTATTTAAATACAGTATTTAAATACTTTAATGAGTATTAAAATTTTACATACATTGTATTTAAATACTTATAATATAAAAATGTAAATACTTTATCAGTTAATTTGGCCATAAACCCACCCAACTATCTGGCAACCCTGATGTTACAGTGAACCAGTGTTTCCGCTTTCAAGGAAATTTCCTTATTTTTAGGAAATTTTGGCCTGAGAAGGAATGTTAAAATTTGTGTGTATGTAAAATGTATTTAAATACAATTGATGTATTTAGTATTTAAATACATTCAATGTATTTAGTGCCCAGCTCTGCATAAGAGATAAGAAATAATGAACAAAAAGCCTCCTGCCCATTACCTGATCCTCATGACGGCCTCAAAGCCAATCTTGCGGGTGATGTAGCGGTTGAGGCAGGACACAAAGGGCGCGTGGCTGGCGGGGTTCCTCGTCACGTGGAAGTTAGGGAAGTGGTGGATGCACCCGCCGGAAAACTTGCTGATCCCCGACAGCGTGGCGAGGTCAATGTATTGTGAGTTGATGGCAAACATGTCCACGGATATCTGCAAGGGAGGAGAGAATTAAAGGAGAGAATTACCAAGTGAAGGTTTGCTGGTGTGCTGCATCCTGATCATGCCACAGTTTTCACCTCACCACACCACAACACCTCAGTGTTTGTTTTTTATTAACGCTATTTAGGTAACAAAACTTTGATGTGTACCCTTGCATCATAACAAAGCTTCATGTCTTGGAGGGAGGCTACACATTTACTATGAGTGGTCATACACTACCAGGGTGAAGGATCTCAACCTTCCACCCTCGTCCCTTAGTTGCCTCGGATGATACGCAGGCATTATAGAAACACTCAATGCCCCCTTTCTGTAGGCTGGCTATATGAATATTTTTTTATGCCCCCTTTCTGTAGGCTGGCTATATGAATTTTTTTTTTTTACGCTCCCTGTTTGTAGGCTGGCTATATGAATTTTTTTTGGGTTTACATCATAAGAACTAGTCAAGGGAAAAAAAAAAAAAAAAAAAAAAAAAAAAAAAAGAAAAGAAAAAAAGAGGATGCCCCCCCAGGGTGACTGCACCAGAGTAACACAGCATACAGCAACACCAGATGCGGCTTGCTTCAGTTGAGTTTGCAATATTCTGAAACTGTTATGTACTTGTCATGTGGATTGGTATTGCATAAGCACAGAGTATCATTACAAATTCACCTATGCCCCATTTAATTAATGCATGAGTTTAGTTACTAGAAAATTATGCATTAAGCAGAAAAGCGTTAAACGAATCCTATTTTCCCATAGACTCCCATTATACGTTTAGATACGTTTTTCAGACCAAAAATCCCATTCCGATTATGTCAGAAAATGCAATTATAAATATATTTGTGGGCACATACATAAGAAAGGTAAGTACATAAATATTGAAATTGAATGATATTTTCACACAAAAAAGGATTTCAGGCTTGAGGTGACAAAACCCCACGGAAAACCACGGAAGAGAGATTTTTGGGAATGTTCTTTTTCAGGAATGACTCATAAAAACCTGAATTTTCAAAAGCCAAAAATGCAAATAGTAAGTCTTGACTGTATGAACACAAAAGATCCTTATTGAAAACCAGCAACAGAGTGAACGCCATGACCCCACCCACCCACCCTCCCAGCCATGACCCCACCCACCCAGCCATGACCCCACCCACCCACCCAGCCAGCCATGACCCCACCCACCCACCCACCTGTTGGCCAGAACAATCCAGAGCCAGCTTTTTGTAGAAGTCCGTGGCGGGGCCCATGTTCTGGATGTCCTTGCTGGCCCGCTGGTTGGGGTCCTCGCGGGGCTTGAGAGCGCCGGGCCCCACGGTGGGCAGCGTGGTGGTCATGACGGTGATGCGCCCGCCGATGGGACTCTGTGGAGGGTGAGGCACCACAACGTTACCACCAAGACGACATTATAGTGCTTCATCTCTATTCTATGTTAGTGTCACAACATATGCTGGCCATTATGTATTACTTTTCAGGAGTATATTCACATTCCACCTTCAAAGTTCTGACAAAATATCACTAAAAATAAAACATGATTAAGGTCTATTATCTATCTCTAACAGCTGTTTTTAAGAGCTCCCCTAACGGACAGGACGGGACAGAAATCTCCATTTATCCCTGCCTTTGCACACCCTTCTCGCATGCTCTAGTCCTCTCATCAAGGTTTGAAGTGAAAAGTACTCAATTAATCTTGACCAATTTCTTGCCCATGCCAAAACTTGTCCTGATGCTTCCAATTTACAATGATAATTCATGAATGACCTTGGACACAGTGGAGAGAGAGAGAGAGAGAGAGAGAGAGAGAGAGAGAGAGAGAGAGAGAGAGACAGAGACAGACAGAAGAGAGAGAGAGAGAGAGAGAGAGAGAATAATATACATAAGGGGAGGTTGAGACAATTATTAAGATTAACTCAGTATGAGGTTAACACTTTCAATAATGAGAATATTGATAGTATTCAGACCTTATGGGGTTTAAACAAAAGCATCACTCATGCATCCAACACACAAACAAACACACCACTCAAGCATCCAACAAAAAAAAAAAGACAAAATAAATAAATAAAAAAGACAAAAGAAAAATAACAAAATAAATATCAGCAAAATGTACAAATGGAAAAAAAAAAAAAAAAAATCTGATCTTGGTTTCAAATCCCCTCAACCAACATCAAAGACCTTAACCCCTTCACACCCAGATCTTTCCTTTGCTATAAAAAAATGTATGTTGTCGAGCCATATAATTACATAAAGTAACTGAATATACCAAATTAGTTAGTGGACAAGGATACTAAACAGGTCATATCTATAAAACATTGCTTATAGTCACTAAAAATCTTATAATGCTAGACAAATTACAATGGAAATTACGTTCTTCAAGGGGTGAAATCAGACCCAAATCCATACACAACAACAATAACTAACCATCAAGAACTTAGCCAATACTTTTTACGAGGCCAAAATTCCATACTATCATAAGGTCTCATGCTTAAAATGATGCCTATGTTTACCTGATACTAAGGTTAACTATGATCAAATACAACTGAAATTATGAAGAAGCATAGTATTCCCTTCTCCCGGCATCAAATATCAGTCAGTAAGCAGCCCGGGGTCACCATTTTTCACCCCGTTAAAAAAAATAGACTATAGTCACGAGTCTTGCCCATCACTGACCATGAGTTTATAAGCGGCCAGGAGTGCGGCGCCGAGTGCGGACTGAGTGTTGCAGGCGGCGGCGTGGGCCTCGGGCAGCATGGTGAGGAAGTCCTCCACCAGGCTGCGGCTCTGGTCCAGGTTCACCAGCAGGTCGTCCGGGTTGGGGATGAACATGTCCTCCACTTCGCCCACCTCCAGCATCTGCACGTTCTTCTGGTCTGGGGGTCAAGACAACACGGTGAATAGATAGATATTTTATTGTCCACAAAAATGTATAAAAATAAATTACATATACTAAAATCACTCATGGATCAAAAATTTACTCTAATCAGTAATTAACAAAAGTATCAAGTGTCAATTTTTTTTTTTATATAAGAACATAAGAAAGCTACAAGAGGCCGCGAGACCTACACGAGGTAGTTCCTGTTACTTAACACTGCCTACATCCACCTTTCATCCCCATCCAGAAATGTATCCAGCCTCCTTTTAAAGCTCTCTAATGACTCCGCACTAACCACCTGACGACTGAGTCCATTCCAATCATATACCATTCTATTTGTAAGCCATTTTTCCCCTATTTCCTTTTTAAGTGCTGGAGACATGACAGAACTGAAAGGTGAAATAACCTGATTACTAAATGCAGTGGTAGTGAAGACAATGGTACATTCAGTGTTGCTACCAGTGAACAGCTGGGTGTACATTATTTGAAGATTGAAAAGCAACAGGTCAATCCGTATAAACCTGGGTTGTGTTGCTCTGCTGTGTGCTGGGGTCTCGCCGCGGCCAGTCAGTAAGCAGCCAAGGGTGACAGAAGGATCCAAAACCCTCCTTTTCTTGTATCTCCTTACCAGGATTATAGGAACCTACATCACAACGGTGTTTGTGTGACCTACAATACACCAGCACCCCGCCCCTCCCCAGTACACAGCAAAGCAACAGTTACTGGTTGAGGTCTTAATGAAAAGCCTACAAACAAGGGGACATAAGAGATTTTTGGTCATAGCCACTGCCATCTGGTGACAATGGCTGATGCACCTAATGAGCCCAAAACATTGATAATAATGATACAGAAAATATTGAAACTGCAAAAAGATACCATAAAAGTGCTTCCCAATATCTACATTACTTTATAAACAATCTAATTACTCCTGGCGATGCATCTCCCACACTTCCCAAGCACAGTGTTCCGCTAAACCCTTGGCGGCAACACTCACTACCGAGGACACAACCATCACAGGTGTACCCTTGACAATAACAAGCTTAAAGATATAAAAAAAAGAGAGAGAGAGAGAGAGAGAGAGAGAGAGAGAGAGAGAGAGAGAGAGAGAGAGAGAGAGAGAGATGAAAACACGTCGAGAGAAAGAGAGAGATGAAAACACGTCGAGAGAGAGAGAGAGATGAAAACACGTCGAGAGAGAGAGAGATGAAAACATGTCGAGAGAGAGAGAGATGAAAACATGTCGAGAGAGAGAGATGAAAACATGTCGAGAGAGAGAGAGATGAAAACATGTCGAGAGAGAGAGAGATGAAAACATGTCGAGAGAGAGAGAGATGAAAACATGTCGAGAGAGAGAGATGAAACATGTCGAGAGAGAGAGAGAGAGAGATGAAAAACTGTCGAGAGAGAGAGAGAAAACATGTCGAGAGAGAGAGAGAGAGAGATGAAAACATGTCGAGAGAGAGAGAGAGAGAGATGAAAACATGTCGAGAGAGAGAGAGAGATGAAAACATGTCGAGAGAGAGAGAGAGAGAGATGAAAACATGTCGAGAGAGAGAGAGAGAGAGATGAAAACATGTCGAGAGAGAGAAGAGAGAGATGAAAACATGTCGAGAGAGATAGATGAAAACATGTCGAGAGAGAGAGATGAAAACATGTCGAGAGAGAGAGATGAAAACATGTCGAGAGAGAGAGATGAAACATGTCGGAGAGAAGAGAAGAGAGTAGAGAGAGAGAGGAGAGAGAGAGAGAGAGAATGAAAACATGTCGAGAGAGAGAGAGAGAGAGAGAGAGATGAAAACATGTCGAGAGAGAGAGAGAGAGAGAGAGAGAGAGAGATGAAAACATGTCGAGAGAGAGATGAAAACATGCGAGAGAGAGATGAAAACATGTCGAGAGAGAGAGAGAGATGAAAACATGTCGAGAGAGAGAGAGAGATGAAAACATGTCGAGAGAGAGGAGAGATGAAAACATGTCGAGAGAGAGAGAGATGAAAACATGTCGAGAGAGAGAGAGATGAAAACATGTCGAGAGAGAGAGATGAAAAACATGTCGAGAGAGAGAGATGAAAACATGTCGAGAGAGAGAGAGAGAGAGAGAGGAGAGAGAGAGAGAGAGAGAGGAGAGAGAGAGAGAGAGAGAGAGAGAGAGAATGAAAACATGTCGAGAGAGAGAGATGAGAGAGATGAAAACATGTCGAGAGAGAGAGAGAGAGAGATGAAAACATGTCGAGAGAGAGAGAGAGAGAGAGAGAGAGAGAGAGAGAGAGAGAGAGAGAGAGAGAGATGAAAACATGTCGAGAGAGAGAGAGGAGAGAGAGAGAGAGAGAGAGAGAGAGAGAGAGAGTGAAAACATGTCGAGAGAGAGAGAGAGAGAGAGAGAGAGAGAGAGAGAGAGAGAGAGAGAGAGAGAGAGAGAGAGAGAGAGAGAGAGATGAAAACATGTCGAGAGAGAGAGAGAGAGAGAGAGAGAGAGAGAGAGAGAGAGAGAGATGAAAACATGTCGAGAGAGAGAGAGAGAGAGAGAGATGAAAACATGTCGAGAGAGAGAGAGAGAGAGAGATGAAAACATGTCGAGAAAAGAGAGAGAGAGAGAGAGAGAGAGAGAGAGAGGAGAGAGAGAGAGAGAGAGAGAGAGAGAGAGAGAGAGAGAGAGAGAGAGAGAGAGATGAAAAACATGTCGAGAGAGAGAGAGAGAGAGAGAGAGAGAGGAGAGATGAAAACATGTCGAGAGAGAGAGAGAGAGAGAGAGAGAGAGAGAGAGATGAAAACATGTCGAGAGAGAGAGAGAGAGAGAGAGAGGAGAGGAGAGAGAGAGAGAGAGAGAGGAGAGAGAGAGAGAATAGGAGAGAGGAGAGAGAGAGAGAGAGAGGAGAGATGAAAACATGTCGAGAGAGAGAGAGAGATGAAAACATGTCGAGAGAGAGAGAGAGAGATGAAAACATGTCGAGAGAGAGAGAGAGAGAGAGAGAGATGAAAACATGTCGAGAGAGAGAGAGAGAGAGAGAGAGAGAGAGAGATGAAAACATGTCGAGAGAGAGATGAAAAACATGTCGAGAGAGAGAGAGAGAGAGAGAGAGAGAGAGAGAGAGAGAGAGAGAGAGATGAAAACATGTCGAGAGAGAGGAGAGAGAGAGAGAGAGAGAGAGAGAGAGAGAGAGGGGAGAGAGAAGAGAGAGAGAGGAGGAGAGAGAGAGAAGAGATGAAAACATGTCGAGAGAGAGAGAGAGAGAGAGATGAAAACATGTCGAGAGAGAGAGAGAGAGAGAGTAGAGGAGAGAGAGAGGAGAGAGAGATGAGAGAGAAGAGAGAGAGAGAGAGAGAGAGGGAGGAGAGAGAGAGAGAGAGAGAGAGAGAGAGAGAGAGAGGAAAACCAGCATTCCAGGCCTCACCTTCCCCCATGAGATAGAACTGGACACTGCTGGAGAAGGTGATGAAGCCGATCATGGTGCGCCTGTCCCCGGGGATCTTGTCCAGCTGGCTGCTCAGGACGTCACACATCACCTGGCGGGCACACCACACTATCAGGGACTGTACACACTTTACGGGATGCAAGTGAAACTCACTTGCATCTCGTCTCATGCATCATCATCTAACCTCACCCCTGATACTGCTAAACACAAGATACAGGTTATAGTGCACAAGTATACAAGACCCGTTATACGAGCATTCCGTATACGAGAAATCAATGATACGAGCTGAGTAAATTAGGGTCTATTTTCAATATATACGAGATCGAAAATCCAATGCTACGACATTCAAACTGGGAGGAGTAAAATTACCAAGTTCAAAATGCACGCCCTACCACATATGCATCTGGGCTGTATGATGATGTACAATGATTCAGATGCCCAGAGACGAGTTTGTGGGCAGTGGAAGAGGTCTGCGCACCCCTCCCTTGTCCCTTACCTACCCTACCCTCTCTTCTATCACGCGGCGTCCCCTACAGTACGTCTTTTTTGCTTGTATTGTGCCTTGTGAGTCGATTTTAGTGATTTGCTGGTTTACTTATGGTGCTTATTAAGTGCTGGTGCTTATTGTGACTTATTTGTGCTCTGTCCTACTGTGTTGTCACATTCTTAATTCACTGTGTTTTGTGTGGTGGTGCGGTGGTGCTTATTTTGTGTGCTATTTTCTCTTTCAGAATGCTTTTTCTACAGAATAGGTAGTACAGTGTGGGTAATATAGACGCTGTGTGTTTGTTGTGTTTGGTATAGTTTATTTTAGCTTGAAAAACATGTCTTTGATGGGGTTCTGAAACCAAATCTATATTTTACCATTAGTTATGTATTTCGCTATACGAGTATGCCAGGTGGAACCTAACTGCTCGTATCTTTGGGACCTCCCTGTACACATCACAAATCCTCATCTATTTGGCATTCTGAGGACTAAAACTCAGTCTAACTACATAAATTCTACAAGAAAAATTTGTAGAAGTGCAAACTCATCCATCTATCTCTGATGCCCATTCCTAAGAGGACAAAATGGACAAACACTGAAAGAGATGAATTTTATCATTCCTAAATGGACAAACACTGAAAGAGATGAATTTTATCATTCCTAAATGGACAAACAATGAAAGAGGTGAATTTTATCATTCCTAAATGGACAAACAATGAAAGAGGTGAATTTTATCATTCCTAAATGGACAAACAATGAAAGAGGTGAATTTTATCATTCCTAAATGGACAAACAATGAAAGAGGTGAATAAATTTGAAAACTTTGGTTCAGTTTGATGCAAACATGGAAGGATGGAGGGAGAAGTATGCAAGGGATCATCACAAGGTACAAAACTATCAGGATCTTTGGGGCATGTAATGAAAGGTAGTACAGTAAACATAGAGATGAAGAAAGCACTTTGTAATACCATAATAGTGCTAATACAAACATATGCTAGTGAGACAGACATAGAATGGTGGTAGAGATCTGAATCCAGGCTGTGGAAAAGAGTTACCATAAGAGGTGCTTGTGGTCTGAATAGGGTAGGTACAGAAAGCAATGATAGGATGCATGGAAAGTTTGGTATGTTTGTAAAAGGTGAAAAAATGGATGGAGTGGAGGTGATGGTTAAACAGCATCCTTGGGTGTTGGGTCGCTCAGGGGAGAGCATGGAAGGGAATGAAGTGACAAGAGTATTACAACAGCAGGAAGGATGCCGTGGCTGTGAGAGAAAGGCCGCGTGTCAAATGGCCAAACTGAATCTTGCAAGTCGATGAGATTTTCGTGCAGCGTGATTTCCGAGCATTGTCTCACCTTGAGGTAGCCGGTGTCCACAGCCTGGCGGGTCACGTCCAGCACCCACAGGTAGGTGGCGGGCTGGGGGGGCCGCAGCATGTACTCCTGGGGCGCTATGAACTCTATGGTGGCCTCGCGCACCTCCGGCCGCCGGGAGGGGTCGCCGTACGTCCTCGACACCTGGGGACACATTGTATATTAGTAAGATTTTTTTTTTTTTACATCATAAAGAACTGGCCAAGGGCAACATAACATACAAACAAACAAACAAACAAAAAAAAGAAAAGAAAAAAGAGATAACAAAAAGCCTGCTTGTATTGAGAGACGCAGGTTTGAATCCCTGGTCCTCCCGTGAGGAGCTTCTCAGTTAGTTCTTCACACTGTCATGATTTGCTTCCTTGCATTACAAAGTGGACAGAATTACATTGACTTCACTTTATCCCATGAATAGTGTACATACAAAGCTACTTTACAAAAAATATATTTCTGAGCCAAGGTGATAATACCGAAAAAACAACTTCATTATCTGCAGCATAAATACATCATCTATATATCAAAATATTATCATTAAAACATTCACAATCATGAGGGGACAAGTTGGCAGCACAGTAGTGATAAGCCCGGGACTCACCGGGTCATACTGGAACTCCTCTGGCAGCTCGTTGACCCGGAAGCACAGGTTGCACTCCCACCGCCGGTCCCCCTTGAACACCACAAACGGGTTGATGTACGTCCGGCACGAGCGACACCGCACGATGGTGTTGCAGCTCACCACGGGCAGATGCTGGAACACACACACCCCTGTTAGCTGTGTGGTGTGTGCGCCTGGTGGCGGTGCACAGGACTGCAGGGAAGCTCATGCCGTCCTGCCTCTATATCTACTTTAATCCAATGCGTCTTAAATTTGTGTGCGTGTGTTATTACCTGATTTTTACTTGCTTACATTACCACAGGATTAGGTCAAGATTGTATTATGTTTGTGTGTCTTGTTTACATCCCTGACTCATATCCCTCAGTATTTCCTCAAGGGCGTGGCCATGGCAGAAGTTTCTCCACTTGTATTTCTACACACCTCATATTTGCAAATATTTAGCTGCCCATCCCTCCTCCTCCTCTTCCTCACATACTGCAACATTCTCCTCCAGCTTTATCAAAGGGTTGTCTTCTCACACTTACAGCATCCATTCTACTCTGTACATCCTACTGTTATATCATGCACCCATTCCCTTCAGGTGAGGCTCACCTCCAGGTCTCTGAAGGGGTGGATGAGGAGGCCAAAGGGCAGCTTGGACTTCTGCAGGATACTCTTGCTCTCGGGCACCTTGGTGAGGGTGCTGCGGAAGATTTCCGGGGAACAGTTGGGCAGGTACTCCTGGGCCAGCATGGGCTTGGGGGGCACTATGCCTGCCGGGGGCACCACGTGTCTCTGCTGCATCAGGTCCATCTGGTGGGTGCCCCACGCCTTGTTCCACCCGTCGTTGGTCACCGACATGCCGCCCAGCTGTTGGGACAGCTGGTTCATGTCACTCTGGCCGTACTGCTGGCCGGGGTAGCGAGGCATGGCCGATCCCCCGCCAGGAGAAGGCTGCGGGAAGCTTCCCTTCGGCGGAGGCTGCCCGTAGGGTGATGCGGGAGGCTGACCGTAGGGCGACACGGGTGGCTGGCCGTAAGATGGCATAGGTTGCTGGCCATAGGATGGGGTGGGAGATGGACCATAGGAAGAGGTGGGGGGAGGACCCATGGCTGGTGAGATGGGGGAGGGACCCATGGCAGAAGACATGCGAGGATGACCCATGGCTGACAAGGTTTGGGGAGGACCCATGGCTGATGATGTGGGGGGAGGAGCCATGGGTGATGAGGTTGGGGGCTGGCCATAGGGTGACACTGGAGGTGGACCATAGGATGACGTGGGGGGTGGACCACCCACTGATGAGGATGGGGGTGGACCATACGGTGAGGTGGGTGGTGGACCATAACTTGAGGAGGGTGGACCAAGGGTGGATGATGGGGGTGGACCGTAAGCTGAGGTGGATGGCGGTACATGTGTGGAGGGGTGTGGACCACTCATTGGTGCAGGAGGTTGTGGTGCCATAGAGGGTTGAGGAGGACCGAGCCTGGGAGGCGGCCCACTCGCTGGTGAGGGCACCGGTCCGTGTGTGGGTCTGGGAGTGGCTGTGGGAGGCGCCCCCTGGCTGAAGGGACTGAAGGGAGGCTGACTCACAGCAGGGGGCACTGCTCTGGGCGAGGGTCCCTGAGGTTGGGCCAGGGGTGCACGGGGGAACCCTGGCGTGCCTTGGAGAGGTGGTGGGCCAGCTGGCTGTTGTGGTCTGAGTGGTGTCATGGGAGAGGCTCTGGGCGCCCCTGCTGGTCCTGGCTGTGAGCTGGGCGTCATGGGGGGTGCCAGGGCGGATGCAGGAGGCTTGTGAGGGGCTGCAGAAAGGTGTGGCATCCCAGAGAAGGGTGCTGAGTTAGGAGTGGAGGAGGGGGGCATAGAGTTTGGTATGGTGGGGGTGTTCATCCTTGGCTTGGGTGTGCTGAGTGTGTCTCCCCCTACTGAGTTGCTGAATGAAGGAGGCGGGTGTGGTGTGGAGGGTTGTGGGGCACTGTGTGGGCCCATTCTTGGGGGCACGGGGGACATCCTGGGGGACTCTCGCGGGGAGCTTCTCACATTCTGGTGGCTGCCTTCACTCACTCCTGCAAACAATACCATTGTCAACACATGTCATTCACAGAGATAATAACCTTTACTATCACCTGTGACCTCATTCCTGACAGAAACAAGGCTGCAAATATGTGTATTGACCTATTGATCTAGTTGTAGCAAACAAGACCTGAACTATGCTCCTGAGGTCCTGTCTTAGTGTCTACACTGATCTAGTTGTCCTGGAAATTATGCTCTCACCTCTTCCTCCAGGCCACTTTAGACATCTTTACTTCTATGCCAAAGCTTTCTTTCCTGCCATGGTTCCTGCCTTGGCCTAAGGTTTGTTCGAATTCTTGCAGTAAGACTTTTATATATGCTGAGTTAGGGAAAGACCCAGATAGTTAATGATAAAGTGCTACCAGGAAGTCACTATTGCCAGTAGCTACTTTTCAATACATTGTAGTGCTAACAATACCCCGGGTACTGGTTTTGGCCAAAACTGCCAGCATATCAAAGCACTGCTTGCCACCTCTGGCTCTGAGTAGCAGGGGAGTGTCATATCCATGAAAAATATTCAGAGAAACTTAATCATCAGTCAGTAAAGAATAAACAGCTTATCAAGTAAATAGCACAGGAAAATATCAGATCGATAGGAACAAAAGACAAAGGTCAAAGATCCCAGCAGTTGTTAAGAGTTATTTGAGGAGTGGCTGTGGGGAGAGAGGAATGCATGGTGAAAGTAATGGCAGTGTGTAGAGCAGGTGTGTAGTGTCTGGTAAGGGTGAGGGGGTGAAATGTGGAGTGGTTGTTGAAGGGGTGAAGTGAAGCACTCTGAGGTGGCTTGGTCATTTAGAGAGAATGGCAGAAAGTGAGATGACCAAGAGAGTATGTATGAATGTAGTAGATGCGGTGGGTACTAGAGGATGAGCCCCAGTGAAATGGGAGGACAGAGTGCTGGAGCATGTGAGAGTAAGGGGCGAGAGGAGAATGAGAGAGTTAGAGCATGCAAGGAGGGAATGTAAGGACAGGAATTAATGGAATCTCATAAGTTGCGGCCATCCCCTTGGGGTGGGGCTGTCGTCTTAGGAACAGGCATCAGAGACAGAAGTAGTAGTAATAGATTAATAGGTACAAGGTGCACTGCCCAACATGCATGCACACACAAGCAACACTTACCCAGCCCTTGGGGAGGACATGGGGAGGGCTGGCGTGAGGACTGGTTAGAGAGCGTTTCTGTGGAGAGCCAACATCAGTAACCACAACAAAAGTGCAACAGCTTGAAGGTAAAGCTTACCTACAATGATCACTAAAGCACCCAACAAGCACCAGACAGGAGGAGCCACACTACTAGTACAGACACAAAGGTAACATAAAAGCAAACACTCAAACAATACAAATTCTTGAGCAAGACAAAATACAAGCTAAGTTATGAACTGATAAAACTTACAGAACTTATAAAAGATGACAAGTAAAGCCAAGACAAAGCTATGATATTTATATTTACACTGTTAATAAATCATTCTATGGATAAAAAAACTTCATACAATGAGATGGCACACTACACCTCATGAAAGTTAAAGATCAAGTCCCATCCTTCCCTTGTAGTACTCTCACTTTAATGAACAAAAAGTTGGGAAAGCTAAGGTTGCATGGAGCTAGGAGCCAGGAGGCAGGGAGGGATGCCTGGCCTGCCACTGTTGCCTCACACCATCACTACACTTATTACACTCTAGGGCAACACAGGCATGTAGTCAAGCTTTCTTAGCGTATCCTATTTTGGTGATCCAACAAAAGTGTATTTTTTTGTCAGTGTCTTCAAAACAAGGCAGTGGACGGCGCAATTATCGGTCTACTCGCAAACTTGCGCCGCCTACTTTAAAAAAATTATAATAATAATCTGTGTGGAAAATGGCCCATAAATATTATATGAAAGGAGTGAATTTGACCCTGAAAAACTGCCAGAATGCATATTTTAACACCTTCAAAGGCGTGGGCTTCCGGACCCCCGGCCTATCAAGCAGCGCCTCGCTTTGCTCGGCTTTCAATCAATCTCCACCTCCCACTTTCTTCATTCCAACTACTACTTTAAAAGAAAATGAAAAAAACTGTTTGGCGAGTGAAAAAAAAAATCTTTTTTTCTCATTCTAGTGAAATTTGATCATTCATGTAAAATCATAATTTTCTGTAGGATTTATAAATACACTTCTTGTAGAGTCTATAACTTGTAACATTCACTTAGGCGTCATAACACTATTTTGTATGCTTTGGATGTTCAAATGTCATATTCTATTGGGAATCTTTGTGAGCTAACTGGTCCATATTAGTGGCAGCACACATGTTTGGGTGTGTGTGCGGGGTGGGGGTGGGGAAAGAGAGAGGACGAGAGAGAGAGAAATGGACTCCCTCCTTGCCAGCCCTCAGACAATGTTTCTCTGTGCCGTGACAACACAACAGACAGCAGGGGAGGAGGGCCACCATGCACTGCTAACAAACCTTTAGTCAGGCCACAAGCATCCACAGGCAAGGGAAGAGTGAGGCTGGTCCTGATTCAGTTTAAAGGCAATATCTATTCAGAGGGATCGACAGCCATCTATCAAAGCTAAATTGTATGATTGCTAAATTTTGCACCTCCTGTCATGCTTGCTCCTGCAGTAAACAACCCTCGATCTATTACCTTAATCAGGGGTCTCCAACCTTTTCAGCCCGCGGGCCACAGTGACTGATGAAGAAGAGCTAACGGCGCACCGTGAGGTGATGCAGAAAAATTCAACATAACACAAGATGTTTAATGTCATGCAACTTAATTGATTTAATGGGAAACTTAATGTTGCTTAGAGTTGTATGTGTATAGAGTATGTATGTGAATAAGAATAAGACTGCAGAACAGAACACAAGGAAACAGAAGAGAAGAGAAGAACACGGCAGGGGCTGACGGGCCACAAGCCATTGTCCTCAGACCAGGGGCTGCGGGCCTCACGGATTGACCTCGCGGGACGCAGGTTGGAGACCCCTGCCTTAAATGGATTGGTAAGGTGACAATAGCAAAAAAAGCATGTGGTTGTAATGGTGGTTGCAGATACCAGGCAACCTTGCCATAATTCTATGATAGCGAGAAACATCTTTCAAATTCTGAGAAGATAACAGCAGTGCAGGGGAGAGGGGAGATGAGAAGGGAGAAAAAGAAAGGCAGAGAGGGACGGACAGGAGAGAAGAAAATTGGAGAGAGTGAGAGAGGAGACAAGTAAAGAAGAGGAGAGGGAAGGAAAAGAGTACATGAGAGAGGAGAGCACTAGAGGTGGGGGAGAGGAGAGGCTCCCTCACCTGGTGTGTTGGGCGGCCGCTGGTATCCATTGATGAGAGGCGTGGCCAGGGTGGTGGTGGCGGTGGCGGGTGGAGGCTTGAGGGGTGAGGGAGCAGGGAAGTGGCCCAGCTGAGGGGCGCCCGGTGGCCTGGGGGAGGGCCACGTTGGGGCTGGCTGGCCATTCACCAGTGCCCTGGGTGCTGGGGGTCCCTGGGGTGGCCTCTGTGGGGGACCTGTGGGTGGGCCATTCATGGTGGGCACACTGGGTCTTGGGGCACCAGCACCAGGGGAAGGCAGAGGCCCGGGTGGCTTGCCTGGTGTTGACCATGCTGGGGGCCGGGCTGGGGGTCCCTGGGGGAAGTAGGGTGAGCCCTGTCCCCCTCCGTTTATTGCTGTAGGTGGCTGTTGCATCCTGAGGAAAGACACACAGGTGTAGCGGCTGCTGATCAACATGGCTCAGGGCAGCTACTAGTCTCCCTGCACTAAACACACACTGGGAAGAACACACCTGCCTCCCTTTCATTCTTTCCATGGGCAAGACAGATACAGAATATGCTTACCACCGATAACTCAACTCGTCACGGTTAAAAACACATTACTTAATCAAGATGCAGCAGAGCTTGGTAACATAAATACAGAATATAATAACTCACGATAAAATCCAAAAAGTCTTGATACAATAATATGTGGTTGTTGAATATTTGTATAAAAAACCCAGCTTATTCATTATGAATACTTTCAAAATCTCCTTTTGCCTCACGCAATTCACTGAAAATAGGCTCTCAAAGTTCACTCACTTTTCCATAAACAATATCTTCTTTAGTGACATTAAGGCAAATTGTCACATCACAATATATAATTGAAGGGCTCCGCACAGAAGTGAGGCAAGTAACAAAAACAGAAAACGGAGAACAGCAGTTGAAGCTGGAGGTATCTAAAATGCTGGGCAAGGATTTCCCCCACTACAGAGCGAGGTCTAAGGGAGCGCGTGGCAGTTAGACGCTGATTGGGTGTCTGGCCGAGGCATGGACCCTACATCAGCCTCTCATTGGCTGCATCAGCCTCTCACTGACTCACCTCGGCACACGCTCCAAACTTTTATGCCTTACTCAAGTTGAATAATCTTTACAGGCCTTTTAAACAAATTTTTGACCTTCGGTGGTCAGGGTATGCAGGGTGGTTCTGAGACCCATTGTTCTAAAAAAATAAGTGTCTTATGGATAACCACCACTTGTTTCAACATTCCTGCATCACTATGTCACTTGGTACAAGTGAATCTAAACATTCTAGATTCAGAAACACTCATTTTGTAGCGACAATCATAATATCACTGCAAAAAACAAACCCAAGCACTGAAAGCCGGGAGTGCTGGCACACTGCACCACACCCACACCCAGCTGTTCACCAATCATAGTTCTGTAGCACACACTGGTTGATTGGCAAGCGTGGCTCTTACAGCATGAGGCTGTGTCCCACGGGCGAGCGTTCTGCGGCACCAGGTGCAAAGTTCAAACCCTGGACACACCTGTGAGCTGAGGACACTGACCACTCAAATATGTTTCACCAAGAGCAACTCAAGAATACAAGTCTTGAGGTATGCATAAAACTTACTGCATCTCCATGTCTCTTACAGAGTTGTTTGAACAAACAAACTACTTCACCCATTCACTGTCTTAATCTAGAGTATTTTCACTATAAATAGGAGCGAACTTATACTTAGGATGTGCTGAGGAGCCTTACAACACAAGTCTACACATCTACCTGCTGTGCTGTGACACTCTGTTGATGGCATGAGCAACCTGAATTACATTGATAAGCATGGAATGACTGACTTTGCAGGTACTAACAGACGCTGACTGACACTCACAGCCATCACAGGTGTTTGTTTGAATAGCTCAGCCTCAAGCCTTGATCGATTTTTTACTTCCCTTTAGACATATATACACACCAGTAGTAATGCTTACGAATCTCATTATGAAAATTTACATGATTCCAACGTTCATTATGATATAAGATCTATGATATAATACAGGCCGAGTCACAAGTTGGTGCCAAAATAAACATGCAGTAATGATATAGTACTGCAATGTCATTATACTTGTTGAATGCTCTGCAGGACATGAGTGCCTTTCAACAAAGCCTCACTGACCATTCCATTACACGGACATACCACCAATGCACTATAGTCGCCATACTTTAAGGGGGCAAAAACTGGACCCCTTCACCTCCCTTTTCTGAACGCACAGGATTGGCTGAGGTGTTGTGTGTTGGGGCTTTAGGGCGGAACTTGGAGCAAGGCATTCTCACCCAACACCCAACACCTCAGCCAATCCCGTGCTTTTGGAAGGGGGGAGTGAAGGGGCACGATTTTCACCCCCTTTAACGTGCGGCGACTATACACTCCTCCAAGGCAGGTGTGAGTAATGACGTGCTGGGAAGACATGGCACAGGACAGACCGGACTAGAGAGGACCCATCGCATGTCCAATCTCAGCATGAAGTCAGGAAAATACACTAAACAAAGATGACGATGATGAGGTCAATTGTACTCGGGGATGAGAAAAAAACTCATCCTTAATTAAGCTACGGAAATTAAGGTTATAGTCACGTTTAACTTATATTCTGTACAGTGGAGTGCAGGAGCGGTGATGGTGCCCCCTGAGAACACTAATCAAGGTGTGTTGAGTAAGTCTGATTATTAAGCACCAAGAAATCCTGATGAGTAGGAAGTTTATCTCCACTTTAACCCAATTTTCAGCCTCGCATCTCACCTACCGGGCATTGCCAGATCAGGGGAGGCAAGCAAGAATGGTATGGGAAGCTATAGTCAGCTTCCATGACAAATAAACAAGGACAATGAACAACAAACATTTTCTAACAATAACAAATGACGGTACCTGGAACTCTTGCCGCTCGCCTGGAACTCTCGGCGTGTTCCAATTTTTCACATCTATGTGTTCCTATTTTCAGCTACACTTTCAGTTCTTTATCTTGATATTATAGTACCAAATACATATATTTGGTAAAACTACACAGCAACAACTCCAACCCTTTTTACTTAAAATCTTTCCCTCTACCCAACAAACTTGGGGGCCTGGTTGGGAACCGGGGTTTTGGGTGGCGGATTAAAAAAAAGAAGAAGTCATTTATGTTAGCCTCAAAAAAAAGTGGCCTAATCTAGCGTATTAACCTTCTAACCTCCTGGACCCCCCCCCCCTTATCCCCTCTATGAGCGCTTGCTTTTGGACTTAGAATTTTTCAGGCACCTCAGGCTTTGTAGAGGCACTGGTATAAACAGGCCTGACCGCACACTGGAACCTTTGCAGATATGAAGTACAGTAAGTGTACTATAGCTATGCTGCTGTAATGTCATTCAGATAAGCTTGGAGTAGGGCTAATGCAGTTTTGCCAGCTGATGTAACGAATGTCCAGGTTAGGTTAGCTTACATAACAATGTCCGTATTGTATTAAACTGCAGTTTTACAGTGTTTTGAGACAAGCGAAAAATGTGGTATCCAAAATGAAATACCCTTCATTCTTCCTTCTCATCTTTTACACGTGGAACTGTCGCCCAAAGTTTCCACTGTCGGTGAGAGTTTCGGATGGAGTTTCTGCGAGAATTGGATCATCAACAGTTCCATAAACCCAAATGACCTAGGCACATATTTTACACTTTACAAGGTCTTGATAGGGCCTTTCATTCTTGGCAAAGGCTGTTCGAATGAAAATTAAGAAATCAGTACTTAACTAGAACGGCATCGATCTGAGAAAGTCCGGACTCCCGCCTTCTCCCGTCCCTCCCAACAAACTCATGATGGTTGAAATGGTAAACTACATTTCAAAATCAGATCTAATCCCACAAAAAGCCTCCTAGTAGGACTTTACAAGGATTCAAGGTGGTGGACTCTGCCTCAGCACGGCCATACAGACCATGAGATTCTCCAGTTGTCATCGCTAATATTGCTTTCTGTGATTTCCTTTACCTAGATATACGTACATCCAATAGTGTTGCACATTTATGCACGACGTTAGCCGAGGTTAGGTGTCTGACCCTTAGGGGGTTGTCTAAGGGAAGCAGCCCAAATAGCAGCACAACATTGTCTACACTGCAGTGAGTCGTGGTGGACTTAAACATGTATTCAATGCATATGTACAAATGAATGCAATTTGCTACAGAAATTATGTAGAGTAAACTTCCCCTAATTACACAAAGAAACAAGAAAATTCACTCTGAATAATGTAAGTGATGAGGGGCAAACGCTCTAAACGTACCCTAATGACAGGAGTCTTACATAACACTATACCCTACAGTTAGGTACTCAGCAAACACTTGAAGAGCCAACACAACCTTACATTACACACACACACACAACTGTAATCCTCCTAGCCTCACACAGCCTTCCACATCCCTGCAAGGACACACTGATCAGTAAAAATATTCCACGAAAATTCTCTAGTAACTTAGGATTAACCCCACCCTAATTAGCCTTCCCTCACCACGTCCACCTCCCTGCTCCACCTTTCTCCACTCACAACCAAAACTATTCACCCATTTTCAAGGCAGTGCTAGCAAGGCAAAGGCAAGGCTATCACGGTAAGGGTAGAGCCACACTCTCCCCTGAATTTGTCGAAACCTCAAATTCGTTTAGCAAAATGGAAAATCTTGCGGTTTCGAGCACAATGTGACCCCGATATACTTTTCAAATAACCCTTTGTGAACACTTCCCTGAGGCCTGTATATTACTAGGTGCGTATTCTATTCATATAACCATAGGAAGACACGATAATTACCTCCTGAACTTCAATAAATAACATCAAAATATGGACCAGCGACCACCATATTAAACCTTGACAATATTACGTTTATAAGCTTATTTTCGGCCATTATTAACAACCATGGGTATTCACCAGCATAAACTTACCTTAGTTGTGTCAGAAAAAGTTATAAATCTATCCTAAATGTGCCCAAATCCAGTGAAAATAGGCGCCGAGGCCATCACCGTCCCACAACAACACGTCTCAGCTGTGACGGAAGTGACGTAGGCGGGACGGGATGCCACACTTCACTATCCTCCAACTCCTCTATATTCCTACCACTGCACACGCCCTCTTGACTGATACTAACTGAATCAAAGTATTTATCTATATATTTCTAGCGTTGTTTTATTGAGGTTTGTGTACGTGTAGATGTGTAATAGAGTAGTTAATGGTTGGCCGAGACGTGGCAGATTACCCACAATGCTCCGCTCTGCCACACACACTCGCTCGCACGCTGTTCTCTTGCTTATTTATTCATTATTTATCCCATTTACCGATTCATACAGCTCTATCAATGCATCTAAGAGCCTTATTACACTATAGGGAGACGAAAGAATACCAATAACGGCCCAGAAGTCTCTAAAATACACATTATTCAGTCCTGTTTCAATACCTAATTTTCTCTCCACTTTTATTAGGAGAAAGAAAGAGTTTAGTAATGTTTCATTTTAATAGGACACCAAGGATATAACAAGTGCGTGTAGATAATAACCTGGAGCCGCTGTTCGGGTGTCACACTGACCTACTAGTATAGAAACACACTGCCATGGCATGATATTGGTGTCAAGGTTAGGTTACAAGGACCACTTGTTTTTTTTTAGTCACGCAACTATTATGTTTCACCTGCAACACAGTACCTCTGTGTCTCCCTTAGCAATTATTTCCCTCCTTCAGCATGTATACGGCCTTTATTCAGTTTGGCCATTCTGTTCGAGCGTCTATAAAGCTGTCAATTGCTGCTTTCCCCATTCCTCGTTCTATTGTCTCTCTCTCTCTCTCTCTCTCTCTCTCTCTCTCTCTCTCTCTCTCTCTCTCTCTCTCTCTCTCTCTCTCTCTCTCTCTCTCTCTCTCTCTCTCTCTCTCTCTCTCTCTCTCTCTCTCTCTCTCTCTCTCTCTCTCTCTCTCTCTCTCTCCTTCACTTGTTTGCTCTTTCCCATGCTAAAGTGCCATGTAACCTTTTCTAGCAGGGTACGCTTCAATACCTATTTTGGCCTCTAAACCACCCAATTCACCACCACCAAGGACTCAAAACACAACAAAATACAGAAATAAGTATATTGCCATCAGTAAAGGCATATAATCATTACATACAATGAAAATTATAGTAATGACATAACTACATGTAAAATTTAACGTAATAGCTATAAACTGTTCGATCGATACTCATAAATGTCGTAGTAGGGGAGAGCGGGGCAGGTTGCATCGAGGGTAGGTTGCATCATTGCCTCTAACTCGCATGTTATCACACGTACATCGTCTTAATACTACTACTCTACTACTACTACTACTACTACTATAAACTACTACTACTACAACTACAACAATAATAATAATAAAAAAAGTTAATGCGAGTTAGAGGCAATGATGCAACCTACCCTCGATGCAACCTGCCCCGCTCTCCCCATTCCCCGATAATAGTTGAACGGTGTGGCTATCGATGTCCTAATGCGTTATTCAGAACTGATAGGTGGTTACTGTGTATATCGTATGTAGATAAGGTATTGCATTTACAGGGTGAGTCAGTCGAGGGTCAAACCTACACAGTTTAAAAATGTTAATAGTTCAGTGTTCGAGTTTCCAGCAAAGCAGTGCGACTATTTTGTAGTAAAAGCAAGCAGACTTGAAGCAGTAGTGTGGGTGCGAGGCTGCTTTTTAATGAGGGGTGAACCTTGTACAGAATAGTTTAGTGAGACAGTGATATGTAATGTTTTTTTATTAAAGGGTTATCACGCTTATCGCCTCCCCCTCCTCCACCCCCACCCTTATCGCCTCCCCCTCCTCCACCCCCCCCCCTTATCGCACGCTGTTGGGTTACGTAAAAACGCGTATCTACACAAGGCCCCTCCCAGCACTCACACTCGAATTTCTACGCCTCCACTCACACATCAAGTCATTTAGGTATTCATCAGTAAACCATTGCTATTATTCACAGGCTTCTATGTCGTGGGCAGCAGGCAGGGAGGGAGCGCCAAGAGGTCGGGTGCATAGACCACTATATACCTGGACTGCGCACGGAATATCGGCCTGTCGCGCAAGGGCCCGAAGTCTGAGGGCCGCTCGGATTCATATATATATATACGGATCATATAGACTGGTTTATCAGTATATATGATATACTGTAATCTTCGTAAATGTTTGTTCTATAATATTATCAAATAAAAAACAGTAAAACACGCTAAAGAAATGCCATTACGAGACTATGAAGAAATATGCATGAACTTAATATTCACTTCAACTCTTCACCATTTAAGACTTTGCGAGTCAACTTTTATCATGAAGAGTATCAATAGAAGCGCATATTTATTAGCTTTCCATTGCTATATTTCGGTATCTGATAAATGAATTGGAACCCTGCATAAATTAGCGTTAACTAAATAAATAAAATCATCAATCGGGTAATTTTCCCGATTGATGAGGTTATTTATTTAGGTAACGCTAATTTATACATGGTACTAAATCATTTATCAGAAAACGAAATATATAAGTAAATAAATAACATCATCAATCGGGAAAATTACCCGATTGATGATTTTTTTTTTTATTTAACGCCAATGTATGCATGGTTCTAATTAATTTATCAGATAACGAAATACATCAATGGAAAGCTAATAAAATTGCGCTTCTATTGATACCCTTCATGATAAAAGTTGACTCGCAAAGTTTTAAATGGCGAATAAATAATGAATATTAAGTTCATGCATATTTCTTCATAGTCTCGTAATGGCATTTCTTTAGTGTGTTTTACTGTTTTTTATTTGATAATATTATAGAACAAACATTTACGAAGATTACAGTATACCATATATACTGATAAACCAGTCTATATGATAGTCCATAGACCACTATATCTCTTTGTCGGGCGCCCCGCGGGCCCCTATGCAGCCCCGCAATTCAAAACATTGTCGCGTGAACAGTCCAGGTATACAGTGGTCTATAGTCGGGTGCCTTCACAATTTCCTCCCATCACCAAGTTTCTCAGCAGCATCACAAGAGTCAGGTATACGTAGCACGCACGCGCTCGTCGCCGTCGCCAAGACAGCTGAGTCACGCACACCTTCCTGCAAGTCAATTTCTCGAGTCTCACAAGCCTCGCGGTGACGTGGCCTTCTCATCCCCTCACTTGGCGCAGGGCACGATGGTACGGGTGACAGGCAGCCCCGACACGCCCCTATGATAAGAGTATCTCGTCGGCGCCCTCAGGATGCGCTTTGGTCCATTCCCCTTCCTTTCGCGGCTCCTGCCCTCCTTCCTCCTCTCTTCGCTGCTATCCAATTCTCTCCAGCAGGAAACTGTTATGAGGGACAAGGCTCTTCGAAGGTTACGCCAGGGGCTGCCTCTACGGACGCTGCTCCTCCGGCGCTCCCTGCTGCACGAGGACCCGAAGAAAGAGTCCGGGAAGTCCATGGGGGAGGAGGCCGTGGTGGAGGGCGAGGAGGCGTCGTTGGGGAGCTGGCATAGGGTGAGGTTGGCCAGGGTGAGGGTGGCCAGGGTGCAGCGGAGGTGGGTGGCCGAGCGGCGCCTTCTGTTGTGGGTGTCGTCGCTGCCTCCTCGCTCCTGCCGCTCCCCCTGACCCAGACTGTACCTCCTCTTCCTCAGTAGAGCCTCTGGAGACTTCCTCTGACGTGCGAGGATCGGCTGGGACAAGCGCCGAAGTCTCATGGCGTTAGGCGAGCCCGTGGATGTCTTAATGCGAGGCTGCAGGAGGCGGTGAAGGCATTGCTCACTCATCTTGAAATACTGCGGCTGGTGGCTCGTGTCTATATCACTCTCGTTGCGTCGTTGGCTGTGTTGCGTCCCTGGTGTGAGTTCGTGCCTTTCTGAAGACTCGGATGGGCGTCGCCTATACATATAGCTGGAGAAGTGAGTGCGTCAGTGGAAGTACAAGTTAGCGGAGTGTGACGTTGTTCCGCGGTAAACCAGTAACTCTTTTTATTACCTTTTTATGGAAAATCGACAGGTGATTCGCGCGTCAAGCCTCTCGCTTCCGGTGCCGCTGTTACCCTTTCTTCAGGGATGTCGGATTGCAATTTTTTTTTTTTTTCTCTCTATGCGATATTGAATTTTCGTATGTTTGTCTGTAACCCTGGTAACTTCGTCCCCTCCCCATGCAGTGATACGAAGTCGTATTCACGCACATGCATCATCAAGACTGAGGTGAGCACTAAAGTTCAAAACAAAATTACTTTAATCTTCCTATTTTCATCTTTTTCCGCGTACCCCCCGCCCTCTCTCTCTCTCTCTCTCTCTCTCTCTCTCTCTCTCTCTCTCTCTCTCTCTCTCTCTCTCTCTCTCTCTCTCTCTTTAAAAAAGAAAGCTGTAAATCTGAATCTCTTTATGCCGTTCTATCAAATTCTTTCTTTCTTTTTTCTCTCTAGGCTACGGTACAGATGGACTGTTGTGCTTGCTTTAGGCATGCCTGCTTGTATTGGTGTTCCCTTTGAGAGACCGACCTACCAGGCATATAAATAGTAATGATGATAATAATGATTATAAGAATGAGAGTAACAATGATAGACGTACTGAAAGTATACATATAATCAGGTATAGAACATACAAGTTTAATAGCAGAGATATTGATGAATCTTTACTAACTTTGGATTTTGCTTTCGAAATAAAAGTTACATTTGGTGACAAATAAGGTAGTATATACACACACACACACACACACACACGTTTACAGCACATCCTTCATTATTCTGTTCATGGCCGCAGTGACTTTTTAGTGGGTGTGAAGATTCACAAGACCTGACCCTTCAGATTCACATTCTGACCCTTCATCTTGCTGCGGTGTCAGGCCACGCGGGTGAAGCGTGAAGCGTGAAGCAGCAAGTGTGTTGGTGGTAGGGGGCGGGTGGGGGGGAGGTGGATGAACACACCTGCAAGGAGTCTCGTGAGGGAATGTATGGCGTCTGTGGGAGCCTCAGCACAACAAATAATAATAGCAAATACCTAAAATAGATTATGAGTGACCTAAGAATATAAACAAGGTCGTCTCTGAATTTTCAAAAGTTAAAATAAATTTTACTATAAGGAAGCCTTTCGGCCCACACAAGGTGCCCACACACCTGGTAGGCTGGTAGCGTCTTCGTCTGTGAGTTCATTCAGCATCATTGTAACACTTTCCATCGCATGAATATTAAAATTTTATTGCATGGCAGATCAGTCTGCTTCATGCATCCACTACCTCGTGGTGAGTTACTTCCTGCATTTATCTTTATTGAACTTAATATTTTCAATTATCAATCCTAAACCACTAATTGCCTGGCAATTAGTGGTTTAAACCACTTATTGCTTCCAGTTAATGGCCGTCAACAGTGGGTGGGAGTCAACACTCAGGTAAAGGGAGAGTGAAATATTTTGCAGGTGTTGTTGGTATTCTGATCACGGTCCTCTAAACCTGACACACTGGCATGACCCGCACACGTGTTGATGCAGACGCCGCGGGACTGACCTTAATTACTGTACATCAAATGACACTGGCCGGTAATGAGGCAGCGCCCCTTGAGGAATGTGTCCGCCGCGGCACCGGCTGAGTCCTGGTTGACGAGGAGTGGGGTGAGCAAGGTCGTAAATATTCCTTAACAGATGATAAAAGGAAGTATATATATATTAGTCTTAGCTCTTTGAGACTTTTAAATGAAATCTAGAATACCGTCAACGCGCTGGGTTGTGGGAGTTTTCATAATCCCGATGTTACTGGAGATCCATGAACTTGTTACTGTTTTCTCAGGTGAGGCTGCAGACAAAAGTGACCGCAGGAAGTCTTGAATCTTAATGAATGTGGCATAGGAATTTGAGGTGAGTAAGCAGGTATATAGGTGTGCCGATCTCCGCGGTAATCTCTTATAATTATAGTAGTGTTGCCCATCAATTTGATATGACTTGCAAGTGTTCCTACCACACCTTGTGGGTGGGCGTGAGGGGCCGACGGGGTGGTGGGTGGGGGGCGCGGCGGGCAGGCTTGAGGAGGGCTTGACCAAAGACTACTGTATAGTCTTTGGTTTGACCTATATGTATAAGTAAGATAAATAGATAAACACTGTTGATTTGATTTTGTTGCTTGCTTGAAGTTTGAAGGAGGAATTCTGGGCAGGGAGGGGGAGGTAAAGCAGTGATTATGAAACAACAAACAACTTTAAACTGCGGTAAAACTGCACTGCTGTTGTCTGATTTATATGAAGTACCTAAGATAAGTCCATGTTTGTGTGTGTGTGTGTGTGTGTGTGTGTGTATGTACGTACGCGCGCGGGAACACATAATATAGTGCGGTCGTGTTCAAAATTTTACTTAGCATTAGCTATTACAGACTGACTCAGCCGCCTCACACACGTAAGTGCAATAGATAATTTTTTTTTTTTAACACACAAACACGCACATTCTCTCTCTCTCTCTCTTTCTCTCCCGCAATCCTTCCCATGCAACCTGCATGGGGGGTGCGCCCTTTGTCTATTTTGTACCCTTAATTATATATGTATTATGTATAATGTGTACATTATTCACAATAAACGTTTTGATCTGATGATCTCTCTCTCTCTCTTTCTCTCTGGGATGCGTCCGTTTGTAGCTACTTGATAATCTCCTTTCATTCGTTCTATCTTCATCTGACTCACAAAAGTTACTCTGATGAATGAGGCAATTGAGGCTGAGAAAAGTTTTTGAAAGAACTTAATTTTGCAGTGAATACGCCGGTGAGTGAAGGAGTGAAGTAAATCTATTCACTATGCAAATTGATGGACCCTTCCTTCTCTCCTTTCTTTTTCATTCTTCCATCTATTATAGCCTGTTTGTACTTATCTTTCTTTCCATTTCTTACTTTATATCTTTCTTTTTCATTCCCTTTCTATTCTTTCTTTTCCTCCTGGCACCCACTATGCAATCTTTTTTATTATTTCTCCTCCTTATCCTTCCTTCCCTCCATCCATTCCTTCCCTTCTCCCTCGTCCTACCTCATTCCTTCTTTCATTTTCTTGTTTTGAATCGTTCTTTTACATTCCTTTCTATTCTTTCCTTTTCTCCATGCACTCACTATAACTACCTATCTTTTTACTATTTCTCCTCCTCATCCTTCCTTCCCGCATCTAATCCTTCCCTTCACACGCTCCTTTCTCATCCTCCCTCATTCCTCCCTTAACTTCTACCTCAATTATCATCACAATCTTATAAAAAGCTGATCTACATTACGACCTTCATATCTATTTTCCTTCCCTGACACTCACATTCCCTCTCTCCCCCTCCTCTCCCTCCCTCAGCCTCCGCCCCTCCCCTTAACCCCTTGAGACCCAGACCGTAATTTCCATTGTAATTTGGTTACCATTAGAGACGATTTTAGTGAATATAAGCAATGTTTTATAGATATGACCTGTTTCATATCCTTGTTGACTAGCTAATTTTGGTATATTCAGTTACTTTTTGTAATTTTATGGTTCACAACATACGATTTTTAATAGCAAAGGAAAGATCTGGGCGTGAAGGGGTTAAGGTTATAAACGGCGATTCCCTGCATTTCCTTTCCGGCGGACATAACCTGACTCTTGGCGTCATATGAAGGCTCCGTCACGCTCATGGAAGATGGAGGGGGGGGGAGGAATACAGAGGAATACAAAGGAAGAACAGACAGCAACAGCCATACTGGGCCAAACGAGGCTGCCTGAGGAGAGGAAGGAGGAGGAAGTATAGAGTAGGTGAAGAAGGAGGGTCGTCTTTCTTCCATCCAGCAAACGGAGGATATTAATGAAACATACTACTTTTATATAAACCATAATGTTGTTCCTCTTTTAATGGTTATAATCCTCGCATCCCCGTCGGTGAGGGGAGGGTGGTGGGGGGAGGGGGATGCCAGGGCAGAACAGTCCTAGTTCACTAAACACCCACTGTATGATGATAATGATCAGAATAATAATGGTAATAATAGGTACCAATGATGATGATAACAAAAATTATATTAATAATAATACTTATAATAATATTACTGATAATATCAATAATAATAGTAGTAATAATAATACTAAATATAAGAGAAATGAGAAAAGCAAAAATGATAGTAATAATGATATTAGTAATAATGATAATATAAATAATAATGATACTACTACTACTAGCTACTACTACTACTACTACTACTATTACTACTACTACTACTACTACTACTACTACTACTACTACTACTACTACTACTACTACTACTACTACTAATAGTAATAGTAAAAATATCAATAATAATAGTAATAGTAACGATGATAATAATAATAATGATATTGGTATTAATAGATAAAACAATAACAATGACAGTAATGATAATAACACGCACCCATGCATCCCCTTCGTCGGGAGAGTGGCGCCCAAGGCTATTATAACACAGAGGCCTTACCCTTGGTGCAGCGCGGGCCCTGGGGTGAGCAAGGGTGACAGGTGACGGGAGGGAAGGTACAGGCATCAGCTGACCACTCATTAAGAAATCCCAGAGTGACTTATCCACCAATCCAGCTCACAACAAAACACACCTAGGCCAGTCCAAAGCCATATACATATCATATGGCTTTGGGCCAGTCAACAACGAGTAGCCTTCCGCAATAACACTATAGTCGCCACTGCACGTATGTCGCCAGGCACCATATATTACGAATTTTAGCATCACTACTAACTTGTATGTGCCACTGAAGACAGGTACATAATATAAACTATATAATGTGCATGCCTCTTCAGTGGCACATACACATCTGTAGTGATGCTAAAATTCGTAATATATGGCACCTGGCGACATTAGTGCAGTGGCGACTATGTGTTATTGACGGGACTGTACCATCACCAACAAACCTGAAGGACTTATAGGCATCCAGACAGTCTACACAGGAATAGGATAGGGGTACAAAGCCATCGCTGGAAGTCGTGTACATTCATCGTCAGGACTTGAGCTCGTTATGCAGGCCAGCTATCATGTTGTCACTCCACTAGCCTTCACACCCAAACCAAATCGATCACACACACACACACACACACACACACACACACACACACACACACACACACACACACACACACACACACACACACCGCGCGATGGTCAGGTTGATAGAGTTCTGGTCTCTCACTCTGTGGTTAGGCGGTTCGAATCCTCGCGCTCCCGGGGATTTTTCACTTGACAAATTCGGGCGGTTACTGTCCCCCTTGAGCAAGGGGATGGGGATGTGTGGTGTGTGAGGTCCCAGCATTGCCCAAAGATCGGTAATAATGAGCTCCAAGCTCGCACTGAGAGGGTGAAAACTGGCGATCGCGAGCCAGCTCGCGTGGACAAGACCATGGGTGAATAACACACACACACACACACACACACAGACACACACACACACACACACACACACATACAAGACTGAGATGGTTGCAGGAGAATAACACAGACTTTCGTTCCAAGGAGCTGGCCAACACCCACACTGAGACACCGTGAAATAAGCGATGTTTACCTGACACGGCAGAGCAATTCAGGGTGACCTTCGCTGTGGTAATCCTGGCATCAACCCCTTCAGGCCCAGAACGTAATTTCCATTGTAATTTTGCTACCATTAGACGATTTTTAGTGAATATAAGCAATTTTTTATAGCTATGACCTGTTTAGTATCCTTGTGGACTAACTAATTTGGTATATTCAGTTACTTATCGTAATTTCATGACTGACAACATACGATAATTTTTTTTATAGCAAAGGAAAGATCTGGGTGTGAAGGGATTAAAGAATAGAAATAAGATTACATACTTAAAGTGCAAAAATTAACTCATAATTCATGAAACTGATGATTTAAAAAAATAGTGTAGAAACAAACATTATATACTTCGAGTGTAAAATTAACTCTTGTTTCATGAGACTGAAGACTAAACAACAGTGTGTTCAGCCTCAGGATTGAAGATTCCACTCACAAATAATGAACACTTACCAGAAACAATATGAATATACACGTTCTACGTATATAAAACAAGAGTTATGAGATAGAAAATACAAAAATTTGGATTGTAGGGATAAAACATGACTATGGAATCCTTAGACTAAACATAAATACAGGGATAATGGTGACCAGGGAGCACAGGGAAGGTGGAAAGGGACCATTCTAAAATTACGTAACGCTTTTTTTGGTAATTAATTTTTACACCCCCTTCCCCCCTTGTCAAACCTTGTAACACATGTCTAGATCTCCCTTAGAAAATTATGTAACACCAGCTATACTCTGTTTTTTTTTTAACGAGACAAAAATCCTGCCCCCTTGCTGCTTACTGATTGATATTTGATGCCAGGAGAAGGGAATGTTACGCTTCTTCTAAATTTCAGTTGTATTTTATCATAGTTAACCATATTATCAGGTAAACATCGGCATTATTTTAAAGGGAATTTTGCCTTATAAAAAAAAAATAGACTAGTCCCGCCTCAATTGGTAGGCTGTCATTTTTTTTCTTCAAATACAATAATATAAGTCTAGCCTAAAAACCTGCAAATTTCATCTTCAGGTTATCCTTTCGAAAATATGAAAATGTTACGTAACCCATGGCTACACCCCCTCCTCCCCTCCCCCCCTCCCCTCCCCCCACTGCCACACTCCTAACACTTCACCATACCCTCCCTCCCTCTTAGGTGTTACGTCATTTTTGAACGGCCCCCAACAGGAACAATGAGAATATACGTAGACGAAAGAACCTCTTAAGAATATACAGACGCAGGAATCATGCAAGAAATAGGTAAGTATAGACAGAAATGTGACTATTTTTGGAATATATGAACACTCAGACTACGAGGAAATTATGTATTGAATAAATGTAAAGAGATGGTGTGTAACTAATAACCCTTACGACTGCAGGATCCAAAATGAAAGTAAGGAAGGATATCAGTTCTGTTCAGTTCAGTTGTTGGTCGGGAGTCAGGCCTTTTTCAACGGCACTCCCTGACGTGTTTCTTCTTGCTGTCTGGGTCTTTAATTAGTTTTCTTCTTTATTCTATCTTATTAGTTTCTTTCTTTTTCTTTCTTCTTATTTTCTCTGGTCATCCAAAAACTGTTGATTGTTCTTTTTGCTTCTGCCACATTCCCTCTCCGAACAAATACTCCCCCACTATATCCTCTTCCTCCTCTAGGTAAGGTTGTTGTAGCCTCACACTTTTCTTTCTTTCATTACTGTAGAATACTGTAGATATGAAATACGGACCTTATACAGAAAATATAAAACAAATGGATACCGTGAAGGAATAAGAACATGCAAATTATTCTTACACTAAAATATAAATTCAGTCATTGCAAGACACACAAATGTACGTGTAGGTATATGGAAATCATGGATAAAATTGAAGTACAAAATAATTAATATGAAAAACTAATGAGGTCGCGATACTTAAAAAAAGGGACAAAAAGGACAGAGGTTAATAGACTGAGAACCTTTTATCAGTGTTATCTCCGCGACGCAGCCCTAATGTTAGTACTCGATCCTACAACCTCCTGCCCCTGAGCGAAAAAAAGGGTTGGATAGAGAGAAGGACAGAGGTTCCAGATGAGCACCGAACTTCCTTTGGTGAACGAAACTATTTTTTCTGGTGAGTTTTGATGTGTTTTGAATTAATCTGCTAACCGTTTATCCATTTATCCGTTATTTAACCGTCAAAACACATCAAAACTTACCAGAAAAAAAAAGTTTTGTCCACCCAAGGAAGTTCGGTGTTCATCTGGAAATTTATCTGACAGAGATATAGATATAGATAGAGATAGAGAGATGAAAAAAACCTCCTTCGTGTGACTGAAACCTTTCCACTGTACTGAAGACAAGAAAACGACCTGAAAACAGTACGTTGCAGAAAGGCTTTTGATGGTGATGGCAGCTTCTACGTCCTCTCTCACTTTCTCACTTTCTCTCTTTACGCCGCCTCTTCCGCCGCCTCTTTCGCCGCCTCTTTGGACTCGTGATTTGCTATGTTCTTCTTCACTGCAAAGAAGAAAACGACAAAATAGTGAATGATAACAGTATGATAATATATGATATGACATAGTAACATATAGTAACAATGATAAAACAAAATACTAGATTAAAAAGTTAACCCCTTCACACCCAGATCTTTCCTTTGCTATAAAAAAAATTGTATGTTGTTAGCCATAAAATTACGAAAAGTAACTGAATATACCAAATTAGTTCGACAAGGATACTAAACAGGTCATGTCTATAAAATATTGCTTATATTCACTAAAAATCGTCTAATGGTAGCTAAATTACAATGGAAATTACGTTCTGGGAGTGAAGGGGTTAGAATAGTCGAGAAAGGACATTGTGTAAAGGAATACATTTTTGGCTGAAGGTTATGAAGATACTAAACCGAAGTAATCTATAAAACAAAGGTACAATAACAATGATAAATATCCGGAATTAAAAAGTTAAAATAGTCGAGGAAGGACACTGTATAAGGGAATTCAATTAAGGCTTAAAGTTATGAAAAAAACTAAACCGAGCTATTTCATAATCTTAACTTTATTTGTTATTAATGTTTCAAATAGTTAAAATAGCGAGGGAGAATAATCATTGGTATTCTATAGTGACTCAAAGTGACTAAATGTGACTCTTAGCGTATCATAGTCAGTGAAGATGACTCACACGACCTTACAATGACTCAGTGATCCATAACACATCATAGCTACGTAGTAAATATGACTCATGACATTATAGAGTGACCGATAACGACTCACTAGGCATCTTAACTACTAGAGGTGACTCATAACACATCCTAATGACTCCCCGTAACACATCCTAGTCAGTATCCATAACACTCAACATTCCACCAGACTAGGAATGACTCATAACATCCTTCAGAGGAAGTCTTGGCATCGCGTCCCTGCCTCTCACGGGACCAATGGCGTAGTTAGGTATCTATCAATGGGGGGGCACCTGGGGGACACAGCTGTGTATGGCGGGGCACTATGGCAAGCGGAGCTCAAGGGCATTCTTATGCCACATAGAAGGGTATTAAGGCTTATCGTCAGTCATAGGTCCAAGCAGATTACGGCAGCAATAGCCAGTGGGGGGGCACCTGGGGGGATCCGAATTCTCATGGGGGGCACCCCCCCCTTAGCTACGCCACTGGCTATAAGCTGATCTGACGTTACATTAGGTAGAAAGATAACGAGGCAAAAGCCATTACTTTGCAGGGAGGACAAAACAACCTCAAATCACACGTAAGCTCTCCCTCCCTCCCTCTCTCACTCACAGTAGCGCCGCCAGGACATGGTGACTGGGGTGGCCAAGGTTGGACACAAATCTAATGTGGGGTCGCCATGGCATAGCCATTAAAATGAATTGGTTGAATTTTCATTAGACATCTGACTCAGATCTGGGGTGGCCAATGAGATTTCAGGGGTGGCCGTGGCCACACCCTATATAGATCCGCCACTCATTCCTCTCACTCTCTCTCCCACTCCCTCCCTTTCTATCTCTATTTCCCTTACGCTGCAGAAATATGAAGAAAAGCAACAAAATAAAGCGTCGTTTGGCCAAGATCATGCCCTTCCTCCCAGTGGCGTGGATAGGTACCTATAGATAGCTATACCTATAGATAGGTACAGTCAAGGACAAAAGTCGTGTCATGAATTTTGGTTAAGACATCTGGTAAATGGCTAACCTTTCGGTGCTGTCTGCCGTATGTCATACGAACGGTTGGTAACACTGCCATAGGGCTTCTATCTCACCACAACTCATATTAGGTCTTATCCTCACGAGTAATTGTTTTAGGATTCATTACCAGGAGTGTTAAAGGTGCTGAGGTTATTCTAAAGCAGTGGTTCTTAACCTGGGTTCGGTGAGCCAGTCTCAGGGGTTCGGCTGAGGCCCTCCGATACACATTGCAATTTTGCTATTATTGTAAACTCCTTCAGCTATTCAGACTCGCTTCGCTCTATCCCCGCCCCATTAAAACAATCCTGGATTCACCCCTGCACCCCCCTTCCTTTTAAGGACCTATATACGCCTCTGCTTCAGAGTCCTTCCTTCCTTCATATTATTATCCAAGTATACTCTTGAATTCTGAGGCAATTTTTCTTTCATTTTTGCATAAATTACGTGCGTGGCAACGGTGTCTCAGCGGTGTCTCCTTTGAAAGTCGCCAATGTGGGAACGGGCTTTACTGACACCGAATACTTGTGCAATGTATTCACTATCTTCTCCTCTTTCATAAAGGGAGATCATACCACCTATCATCTCCTTTGTGGTTGGATGTCTGTGACTAGCTCTCTCCATATTCCTTCCGGTGATGTATGTGGCCTTCAGTAGCTGAGGTGTAAAGATGAAATGTCCTGGCGATCATTGCTGGGCCGAATATACTTCGCATTCCACATCGAATATGAAACCTCAACGAAACCTTGAAATACCCTTGGTTTGTTTTAGCCATTATCTCATCGGCGGCAGATATGAAGCTTTGAACCCTTATCTGAACAGTAGCTTAAGGGATTCAGGCTTGCCAACCACGAGCATGTAACTACGTTAGGGTAACTGCACGGGACTCACTGGACTCCTGCAGGATGATGACGCCCCACATCACCGACCAGATCCAGCCCACCACGATGACCGTCAGCACCACCATGAGCAGGGCGGCCAGCAGGTTCCAGCCGACGCCCGCCATGCGGCTCGGGTACTCCGTCGCGAACCCGCCACACAGGATGCACAGCCCAGCCACAAACGTTCCTGTCCCACAAACAAAAGAACATAAGAACATAAGAAAATAAGGAAGCTACAAGAGGCATCGAGACCTACACGTGGTAGTTCCCGTTACTTAACACTACCTACATCCACCTCTCTTCCCCATCCATGAATTTATCCAGACTCCTTTTAAAGATCCCTATTAACTCCGCACTGACCACCTGACGACTGAGTCCATTCCAATCATTCACTCACATCCATTCAATCAAACACCAACACCATCACCAACGTTTGTTACACTTACACGTACACAAACACACGTACATTTTTCTACATCACAAAGGACTGGCCAAGGGCAAAAAATAAGTGACAAAAAGCCCGCATAGTTGCCAGTCCCTATATAGAGAACACAGTAAGAAAATAAAGAAAGGCGGTGGGCCAATTTACATCCATACATGACCTCTATATTCTATCTTCATATATTACTTTTCATACATTTTCTGATTCACTGGGGAACAAATTTTTGTTGAGTTAGGTCTGACACTTGTTATTAAGTAATTTTTGGGTGCTGAATCCAAAACTGATCTCAGTTTTTCTCTATCACGTCAAGTTTTTGAACTGTAGGATTTTCGTTTTCTTAAAAAATATGAAAAATACTGTACATAACAGTAACAGTGCTTATTTTATAAAAAGTTGCAAATGTTAACATACAATGAAAAATGAAAGAAATAGGCATGAATAGAATGTTTATTTAACATTATCATGTTTTTAGAAAGGATAAGGCTATAATTGTGTGCAGGTTAAGGTAAAAATTTACATTTGTAGCTTTGTCTGGAGTGTTCAACTTGAGGACTATCGCGTTTGATGCTCCAACAATAGTCAGCCATCATATGCACATCCCATCTACCCTGGTAACGTTCTTCCATAACCTTCAAATCTTGGTGAAATCGTTCACCTTGCTCGTCGCTAGCAGCACCAAGATTTTCCGGAAAGTTGGCAAGATGGCTATGCAAAAAATGTACTTTAATACTCATGTTGCAACCAAGCGCTTTGTAGCTCTCCAATAGTTTCTGAACAATTTCTGTGTAATTACTTGCACGTGTATTTCCAAGAAAGTTCTTGACGACGTCTTTGAATGATAGCCAAGCATTCTTTTCAAGGTCTGACATAGTACCGTTGAAATGTTCATCTTTGATGAGCTGTCGAATTTGTGGACCATCAAACACACCGGCCTTGATTTTTTCAATTGACAGTCCAGGAAATGCCAAGATGATGTACTTCAAACAGTCGCCATCAGTTGACAATGCTTTTACAAATTGTTTCATGAGACCTATAGTTTTATGTGCAGAGGTGGGAATATTATTTTCTTCCTGTCAACAAGTGGCTCATGTACAATGTTAGGATCTCCAGGTTTAAGATCAGATCTCGGAGGCCAATTCGTCTGAACCCAATGCTTCTCTCGAGCTCTGCTATCCCACATACAGAGAAAGCAGGGATACTTTGTGTATCCACGTTGTTGACCAAGAAGGAAGGACACCATTTTAAGGTCAACACAGATGATCCAATTGTGTTTGTCATATTGCAATAACTCAATGACTCTCTTTACATCTCCATATTCTTCACGAAGACAGACCGAATGCCCAATAGGGACTGCGCCAAACAAATTGCCATTGTGTAGAAGGACACACTTCAAGCTCCGCTTTGAGCTATCAACAAACAATCGCCATTCATTTGGATTGTAGATTGAAAGCCCTAATTCCTTCAGTAAACCAGGAATGTTATGGCAAAACACAAAACCGCTGGCACTTCGAAAGTACTGCAGAAATGTACTTTCTCTGGTTCGAAAGTATGATACCTTCACTCCTTGTTCAAGTATGTTTTTCTCGTTCAGTCTTGATGTTAGTATTTCTGAAGCTTTTTTGGATAGGCCCAAATCACGTGCTAAATCATTCAACTCGTGCTGATCAAATCCCCTACGAACTGAATCCTCGTGAATGTCAAAATCTGCATCATTGCTGTCACTGAGTTCTTCAACATCACTCAGATCTTTTAGAGGAGGTAGTTGTTCGAAAACTGGCACTGGAATTTCAGCTGAATGAGGCTGAATGAGGCTCACAAGTGGAATTTTGCTTATCTGGAGGGTAAGCTGTGGAGAAAAAACTTGACGTGCTAGAAAAAAACTGACTACAGATTTGGAATCAGCATGCCAATTTTAGTCTAAATAAGCTCAAAAATCTAACTCAACAATTTTTTTTCTTTCAAATTGTTCCCCAGTGAATTATTGTTGTATATATTTCATACTTATTGTTTAGTGTTATTGTTTGAGTTCTATTACGGTACGTTAGAGGCAGATTTTTTGTTATATTATCAACCTTTTTATAGAATGATCGCAGCATCCCCCTCTGTCACTACTCACTACAGACGTGATGGCATGTGAGGTCATCTTGCTACATAGGTATTAACCCCTTCACGCCCAGATCTTTCCTTTGCTATAAAAAATCGTATGTTGTCGAGCATTAAAATTACGAAAAGTCACTTAATATACCAAATTAGTTAGTCGACAAGGATACTAAACAGGTCATATGTATAAAATATTGCTTATAGTCATTAAAAACGTCTAATGGTACCCAAATTACAATGAAAATGACGCTGTGGGTTTCAAGGGGTTAACCGTGTATTATTTGCCTGAGTTTGTCAATCCTGGTATACCCCGAGAGTGTGTCAAGTGGTCAATAACACGAGTATTAAAATTTTCTCCTTTCCCATTAATTTCTCATGATCTTTCACGCACTAGAACCCTCCCCCTCCCCCTCCACCTATTTTTTAAGAGGAGAAAAGAGGGTAGATACATATTTGAGGGGGACAATGTAAGGACCGTCGACGTAACAACAATGGAGATGTTTCAATACCACAAAGACAAGAATGGAGATGTTTCAATACCACAAAGACAAGAATGGAGATGTTTCAATACCACAAAGACAAGAATGGAGATGTTTCAATACCGCAAAGACAACAATGGAGATGTTTCAATACCACAAAGACAACAATGGAGATGTTTCAATACCACAGAGACTTATAACTTCCTTCATATAAAAGTATGCCTGGAATGGACATCGAAAAAGAGGTGATAACGACAAAAAAGTGTAAATCAAACTTGAAAAACTTGATGTGTATAGATACGGAGGCAGGACCACATGAGTATAGGTCAGGCCCTGTATCTGGACAACTAAGTAAAAACACACTCACTGGCGAACCCCCTTAGTAGACCTCTCTCGCTATATCCGCTTATGGGGATTAACAAATAGGCTTTTGTGATACTTTTCTACCCTAAGCCAGTTATGAAGTACAACACACACACACACCCTCACACCCACACACAAACACACACACACACACACACACACACACACACACGTTGAAAGAAAGACTGGATAAATGTAGATACGGAGACGGGACCACATGTGCACGAGTGTAGCTCAGGCCCTGTAAAACACAGCTAGGTAAATACAACTAGGTAAATATATATATATACACACACACACACACACACACACACACACACACACACACACACACACACACACACACACATACCCAGGCCAGGACAAAAGCTGAGGATGAGGATGATGATCGCCAGGGGCATGGGCAGAGCGGGCACGGCTTTCCTGAAGGCGCTGTGACGGTCCTTGCTCTCCATGATCTCCAGCTCCTGCACGCCGTCTGGGGTGTCGATCAGGACCTGGGGAGGGAGGGAGGCGTCAGCACACTCCGCCCACAAGTGACGAGGAGGAGGAGGAAGGGAGGAGGTAGGGAGGAGGAGGAAGGAGAGGAGGAAGGGAGGAGGAGGAAGGAGGAGGAGGAAGGAGAGGAGGAAGGGAGGAGGAGGAAGGAGAGGAGGAAGAGAGGAGGAAGGAAGGAGGAATATAAAGAATATAAAACAAGAGAAAGTAAAGAGCTGAGATATACTAAGAAGAATGACAGCTATTTCAAAAGAGAGGAATAGGAGACACACAGCAGCAAAGGGCGGGGAGGAGGAATAGAAAGACGTGAAGCAAGAGGAAACCGAGACACAAAAGAAAAGAAACTGAGAGGAAAAGATAAGAAAGAGAATATGAGAATAATATACACGAAGAGCAATAGATATTTCAAAAGAGAGAGGTACGAGAGGACAAAGAGCAGCAGTAATGTTAAGTCCAAGAAGGTCACGGGAGGATATTTGTCCCCCTAAAAAAATCCTCGCACCTAAGATTTCACTTACATCACTTTACATTTCACTTTTCATTATTAGTGTCTTTGATTATAAAACATGCAAAGGTTTCAAAGGAGAGGAGAACGTGAGGACACAGAGCAGTAATATTAAGTCTAAGCAGGTTCACAGGAGGATAGCTACGTGTCTCCCCCTAAAAATGCCTGGCACTCAATATTTTCACTTACACTCATTACTAGCGTCTGTAAAATCCCTGTCTGTTCGTTCAGTTCGTGCACGCATACAGCCACATCATACTGCACATCATGAACACTATATATGTGTCACTGTCATCACATTATTATAGTGTTCCCCTCCCTGTGCTTCCTCTGCGTCCCATCCCCATGCACTGGTACAATCTTGGCTGCGTCGGTGATGGGGAGTCGCAAGATGAAGAGAAGGAAGAAAGTAATAGGTAAGAGAAGAAAACAGGAAGATATCAACATACTTATTTGATAAAGAAAACACACACACACACACACACACACACACACACACACACACACACACACACGATGAAATTCCCGCCACGATATGTACAACAAGACGCAAGAAAACATCGGACACTCACTCATACGAAAATAAAAAAAATCGATATAGTTTGGTCGGAGGAAGGGAAGGCAGGATATGTGCCCTGACCCGGGAAATGAAAACAACAAGAAGGGAAATTGGTTACAACGATCCAATCCATCAACAAGTGTTACGAGGATATCGGTTTTACGTGCGGCCCAAACACTTCCGTAGTTAATAATAGATCAACCCAGATAAGATAGACGTACGATAATATGTTGTCGAACTTTCACCTGGCAAAGTAAAAAACACACAAAAAAGCAATGATTTACGTAGTGCTTCATTTATTTACTAATGTTTTATTGTCTTTCGTGTTTTTGGTACTAAATCCTTTCCTCTGTTTATGAGTATTCGCTTCCAATCATATTATATCTTTATTTCCTATAGTATAAGTAAGGGAAGCAATCCTATGTTTTAGACAACTATAGTCTATTTCACCGACCGTGAGTAAAATATTTTGTTTCCTGTGCTCCCACGGACATGGTAATACTGGGCGGGCGATGTTCTATCTCGTCTCTGATAGACCATTGCCCGCCCAGTGTTACCATGCCCGCGGGAGCACAGGAAACACAATATTTTACTCAAGGTCGGGGAAATTGACTATAGAAATTGGATATCGGAGCATCAAATCCGTGACGTTAGGGAAAGTAAAGGATACAGCGTGTGTCCTGTTTCCTTGTGTTCTGTTTCCTCTCGTGTGGATGCAGTGGCGATTCTAGCACTAAAAAACTAGGGGGCCCAACTTGGGGCCAAGGTAAATGTGGGGGGGCAAAACAAAAGTTTGGAGGGTCTGTAACTGGGGGGCACCACAGAACATTTTGAAAGTTGAGCACTTTCCAGGGTCAATCTGAGGTCTATATATATATGGAGGGATATGTTAGACTATCTAAGTGTTATTGAGTCATAAAAAAAACCCATTTTCAAAAGAACATTGAGGAAGAATTGAACGAAAGTTCATCTGAGAGTCTCAGGTCCATTTTCTCTGCCGGTGATTATAATAATCCAAGCTGGAAATGTGAAAGTTCATGCTCTCGGGCACGTTTTATTTAAAAGAAAAGACCAATAGTAAGCATAATACCAAACATACTAAACAATTAAGATGCAAAAAATAAGGCAGTTTTTTACAATGCACATCTACAGAAATGTATTATGTACGTACCTTAGTCTACCTATAACCTCATACGTTGAAAATACTGTAGACCAATAGCTATGATTTTCAGACATGGGCATGCAAATGCTACAGTAGACACAATGCTGATGATATGATGATGTTCATTCGGCAGCAATATATTTAGTGCAGCTAAATCCTACGATTATCATGCCGACTGTCAAATTCATCAACAAAGCAATCTAAATCAATTCCCTCGGCGAGTGCACTTTCAATGGACAATAGTGCAATGTTACTCAGTCTGTCACTTGTCATAGAATTTCTGAGAAAATTTAATGTTTTCACTAATTTCATTTTTGAAAAGTTTCTCTCACATGAAGCGCTGGTAACAGGAAGAGTTACGGCTATCAACAATAACTTGTATAAACAATCAAATGCAGCCTTGTAAGGACATATGAGTGACAGGAATTGTGCGATTGATGTAGGTTATTCAGGTCCTTTCATGAGTAATTTTTTCAATAGAGGTATCTCATGTTTTAAATCACTTTGATTGACTAAGTATGCAACTGCAAATGCCTTCAAATTTTGTTCAGACAAGAATGTCTGTCCTCCAGGACAGAGAGCTGAAATATCACAGAAAATCGCAGATGAGTGTTTGGAAAAACGATGGTATAACTCACTAATCAAACAGTCTGATATAGGCCATGGGCCAAGTAGGGACCACCTGTACCCCCCCCACAACCCTCCGACCTAGGGTATTTTTGGACCATTGGGATCCCCTGAAGTGGAAATCAACTGGTAACAGTGAATAAACTTGAATGCACTGTCCATTTGGGACCCATATTTGATGGTACCCCCAAAACATCAATTTTCACTGTCCATTTTTTGAGCTTTCCGGCGTCTGGCGGACTTAATATAGGTCTGAAGGCAATTTTGAGAGCACACTTCCGATAGAGTTTTTTGAGCTCTACAACTTTGTCATCAGTAAAAAAAATTCAATATCGAACGTAAGTGACTTTTCTGTGAGTGTAAAGTGTCACGAAGTGGCTTTCAGCTGAGCTACCTGGCGTCTGGCGAACTTAATGTAGGTCTGAAGGCAATTTTGAGGCCTAACTTCCGATAGAGTTTTTAAGTTCTACAACTTTGTCTTCAGTGAATTTTTTTCAATCTTGAACGTAAAGGGCTTTTTTTGGAACAAAAACCCCCCTGACACTGCCCGTCACCGTCAGTGTCAGGGGGGTTTATGTTCCAAAAAAGCCATTTACGTTTGAGATTGAAAAAAATTCACTGAAGACAAAGTTGTAGAGCTCAAAACACTCTATCGGAAGTGTTGCTTCGAAATTGCCTTCAGACCTACATTAAGTCCGCCAGACGCCAGGTAGCTCACTTCACATACATTATCGCCTTGTTTCAACGTCGCTTATTAGACGTCCAACTCAACAGGAACTAATAATGCCCCAATCAGAAATTATAGAAAGATCAGAAGTTTGGCGCTCAGTGGCATCTCTCCGTGAATAGTTACCTCCGCCAACGATGTTGGAGGGGTTATGTTTTCACCCCGATCTGTCTGTCTGTCTGTCTGTCTGTCTGTCTGTTTGTTAGTGTACAGGATTTCTCGAAAAGTTACGAATAGATTTGGACCAAACTCAGTATACCAAGTCTATTTGGTATAAGGAAGAACTTATTTAATTTTGGATGAAATCTATTGACAACTGTTGCCATGACAACCAATTGATGAAATATTCGGCCGGAGGTATGCGCTCATACTGAGTGCATATATATAATATATATATATATATATATATATATATATATTATATATATATATATATATATATATATATTATATATATTATATATATATATATATATATATATATATATATATAATATATATATAATATATTTTTTTTTTTACTTACTTTTACTTTAAAAAAAAAAAAAAAATAAATCGTTTTTTAACTTTTTTTTTTATGAAATCGAATAACAACTGTTGCCATGGCAACCAATTCATGAAATATTCGGGCGAAGGTATGCGCTCTACTGAGTGCCCCCCCCTAGTTCCTGTTGAGTTGGACGTCTAATAAACGACGTTGAAACAAGGCGATAATGTATGTGAAGTGAGCTACCTGGCGTCTGGCGGACTTAATGTAGGTCTGAAGGCAATTTCGAGGCAACACTTCCGATAGAGTTTTTTGAGCTCTACAACTTTGTCTTCAGTGAATTTTTTTCAATCTCAAACGTAAATGGCTTTTTTGGAACAAAAACCCCCCTGACACTGGCGGTGCGGGGCAGTGTCAGGGGGGTTTTTGTTCCAAAAAAGCCATTTACGTTCAAGATTGAAAAAAATTCACTGAAGACAAAGTTGTAGAACTTAAAAAACTCTATCGGAAAGTAGGCCTCTAAATTGTCTTCAGACCTACATTAAGTTCGCCAGACGCCAGGTAGCTCAGCTGAAAGCCACTTTGTGACACTTTACACTCATAGAAAAGCCACCTACGTTCGATATTGAATTTTTTTTACTGATGACAAAGTTGTAGAGCTCAAAAAACTCTATCGGAAGTGTGCTCTCAAAATTGCCTTCAGACCTATATTAAGTCCGCCAGACGCCGGAAAGCTCAAAAAATGGACAGTGAAAATTGATGTTTTGGGGGTACCATCAAATATGGGTCCCAAATGGACAGTGCATTCAAGTTTATTCACTGTTACCAGTTGATTTCCACTTCAGGGGATCCCAATGGTCCAAAAAAAACCTAGGTCGGAGGGTTGTGGGGGGGGTACAGGTGGTCCCTACTTGGCCCATGGCCTAATACTGCATACAAGATGCTGCTGTGCTGCACGTGACTTGAGTCAGATCTTTGACCGGTTGTTTCCAGCAAGATGAATTAATCAAGTTGTCCAGGTTTTCTTCTCCGACTTCTATTCATTAATGGTGAAATGCAGCATTTCTTACAGAGTTCACTAACCTTCTCAGAGTACTGCTCGATCAAGTTGGAGTTTCGCAAATCAGCTAAATTTTCGCTGAGTGATGAAATGAGCTTGACTGCTTTTCCTAGGTCTGCTTGTTTGTCCTGCAGCTGCTGTGATATTTCATGAATTTTTCCAAGAATTTCCGAGAAAAAATGCAGTAAGTAAACAAACTCTGCGTCTATCTGCGCATGTATACCTCGAGCGGATACAGCTCGAGATCCAGTGTCAACTACAGAAGTCTCCTTCAGGAGTCATATTATGCATGCCAGCCGCAGCAAAGCGTTGTCACACGAGATGGCCCGACACCACCACCGTGTGTCACTGAGATGTTGCAGTTCTCGTGTTGTTCTTCAGGAAACATTTCATGCTGTATAGAAAGGAACTTTTCGTGAACTACAGAGTTACTAACGAATATATAGAGTTCTTCAAGCAGACTAAAGAATTAAGCTGTGTCAGGCACATACTTTGCAGCATTGATCAAAACCAAATTGAGCCTGTGTCCGTAGCAGTGTACATAATAGCCTGTGTCCGTAGCAGTGTACATAATAGCCTGTGTCCGTAGCAGTGTACATAATAGCCTGTGTCCGTAGCAGTGTACATAATAGCCTGTGTCCGTAGCAGTGTACATAATAGCCTGTGTCCGTAGCAGTGTACATAATAGCCTGTGTCCGTAGCAGTGTACATAATAGCCTGTGTCCGTAGCAGTGTACATAATAGGCAAATGAGCTTTATCACGAATGCGGTTCTGAACACCACTGATTCCTCCACTCATGACTGATGCTCCACCAAAGCCTAAGCCTACAAGTGAAGACTTGTAATCCAATCCCAATTGTAATCCAATACAAATGTAAATAAACATAGGAGCATGAAAAGAACCTCTATCAAAATATGAGAAAACAGATGTATCAACTATGTAGTGAAAGTCATTAATAATAATAATAATAGTAATGATAATAATAATGATAATAATAATGATAATAATAATTATTATTGTTATTTTTATTATTGTAAGCAGTAGTACCAACTTCTGTTATCGCGCTAGCGGTAGTGAGTTGTGCTCGGCGGCGCCCGCTGCGACCAGCTTGCCACGGGGCCACGATCGCGGTTTGAAAGTGGGGGGGCCAAGCAGGGGGCAAGCCTAAAATCTGGGGAGGCCATGGTCCCCACTGGCCCCCCCGTAGAACCGCCACTGTGTGGATGACGGGTCAGGAGTGTGTGTGACATCATCTAGGAAAGTGTTGGAAGACGTGGCGGCGACGAGGCTCCCGACACGTGACAAAATCATACACAGGACGCCAAACAAACAGGGTGACTATTGCAAGCCCTCCACGTGATGCCCAGCCCACGTGTTTGACCTTTACGTCGCCCCCGCTGTTGCCTATTGACGCACGGCACGGCACGCTCCTGTAGCGGCGAAGGCCAAGGGCGTGCGGAGGGGTAAAAAAATGTTCATGATATAGAGATTAAAATAGGTCAAAAATTAAAGTTAGGACATATGAAATATATATTACCCATTCCTGCATTGCACTAACACAGCTACATTTCTTCTCATGCTTCAGTCAGTGGTGGAATGCAGGAATGGGTTATATATTTCATCTATCGCAACTCTTGTTTCTGTTGTTTTTCCATTCCTACATCGTGAACATTTTAGAATATAATCTGTTGCTATATAGTTTCTGTTATTTTTTCTCACATATATATTTGCCCGCTTTGAAAAGTGGCGAGTCCGTTGCGTAGATTACAATAATTTCGTTTGGTCGGCTAGCTCAGTTCCGAGCTTAGTTCATGGCCTTTCTTCCTTTGAATGGCATTTCAAGGGAATTTTTATAGTCGTCAGGATTAGAGCAGCATTTTGGTGTCTTATTCATCCTTGTCCGGTTCGAGCTTCGTGAGTTACAGGCAGTGGGTTAGCTAGGTATCTATCAATACCTCCCTGTGCACCTGGGGGGGCACAGCTGTGTATGGGGGGGGGGGGGGGCACTAGGCAAGCGAAGCTCAGGGGCATTCTGATGCCACATAGAAGGTTATTGGGGCATATCGTCAGTCACAGGTCCAAGCAGATTACGCCTGCCATGGCCAGTGGGGGGGCACCTGGGGGTGCTCCTGATTCTCATGGGGGGGCACGTACCCCCCTGTAGATATGCTACTGGCTATAGCTGATCTGACGTTATACTGTATTATTAAGGTAGAGAGATAACGAGCAAAAGCCATTACTTTGCAGGGAAGACTAAACAACCTCAAATCACACGTAAGCTCTCACGTACTCCCTCCCTCTCCTACTCACAGTAGCGCCGCCAGGACATGGTGACTGGGGTGGCCAAGGTTGGACACAGATCTAGTGTGGGGTGGCCATGGCATAGCCATTAATAATAAAAAAAGGTTGAATTTTCATTAGATCTCTGACTCAGTTCTGGGGAGGCCAATGAGATTTTAGATCCGCCTCTGCCCACACATTCCTCTCACTCTCTCTCCCACTCCCTCCCTTTCTCTCTCTATTTTCCTTTCGCTGCAGAAATATGAAGAAAAGCAACAAAATAAAGCGTTGTTTGGCCAAAACCCATTCTCTTCCTCCTCCCAGCTGCCTGCACACGCGTCCTGCCTCCTTGCTGACTCGCTCTCGATGTCGCTCATACCGGATTACTCAAGTAACTCAACACTGCTTCGAAACACTAAACCTTTCCCTTATTTCCTTCCCAAGCCGTTACCTGTTGACCTTTGACCAATAATTCTTGACCTGTAACGTTATCTAAGTCTTAAATGCTAGTGAATGTGAGTTAGTATTAGTGTTGGTGTAGTTTTGTAGTATTTTTGACAAAGCTAATATTGATAGGGTTCGTTAGTGCTTCGAACTCATTAACAACGTCGCAGAGGATTGTGGGTAGGATATCATTTTTTTCTTTTTGCTACGTAATTTGTGGTTGTTAAAGAACTGGGTTGCTTTGTTAGTAGTGGCGTAGCTAGGTATCTATCAATAAGGACGGCACTAGGCAAGCGGGGCCGCTCTGATGCTACATACGTAGAACGGTATAAGGGCATATTCTAAGATCAGATCAGTGGTGGGAATTATAGCATTATACATAATACGGCAGCCGTGCCCAGTGGGGGGACACCTGGGGGGGCACTGGATTCTCATGGAGGGGGGGGGGGGGGGGGGCACGTGCCACCCCATACCCCCCTGTAGCTACGCCACTGGTTACAGGGACTGGAGAAGAAAAGAAGAAAAAAAATGACGGTTATCAAATTTTTTGATCGGCGTTTTCTCAGCGAGGACGAGGAGTGATATTTCATCCGCCGCGGCAGTGTGGGTGGGGGGGGGGGCGCGGCAGTGTGGGTGGGGGGGTGGGCGCGGCAGTGTGGGTGGGGGGGGGGGCGCGAAGAAGGGGTTAGTGTGTTGGCGGGAGATAGCGGCTGAAGGAATGTTGGGCGGCGTTATGTACGTTGGGTAATTTATGTTTGTTTAGACAGGCCGGGTGCATGGAGTCCTTTATAGTTTTGTGCGTGAGTCATGGGGGGGGGGGGGGGGGGGGGGGGGGGGGGCGTCAGGGTGAGGAAATGGCTGTAGTGTTTTAGTTAAAGTTTTATGGCAAGTTGATAGGTTGCCAAACGTACTCTCCCTGAGCTACCGTAGCGGGATACAAAACCGATTTAGTGTTTCAGGCATTTCGCAATTTTTTTCAGCCGCTCGTATGTATATGCTATATATGAGAAATACGCTCGCTATATATGAAAAATAAAAATAAAAATAATGTTAATGTTTCGGCAGTTTTGTGGATATTATGGGTGTCAAAACAAACTCTTCCAGGTTCAGTTTTCTTCAACTTTTGTTTCTTTATAGAAAACGAGTTTGACAGCTATGTTTATGGGTAGCTTGTCTATAACACTAAATGTAGTACGTAAGTGCCTTTCACTTGTAAATAAAACTTTTTAGTGTTTTTTTTTACGAGATTGAAGCCAGTTTTATGTGGGAAAATGTATACAGAGAAAATTCTTTATATAATGTGAGGCTAAATAAGGTTTTCAATGATATACGAAAGCGTCAAAGAACTATATGCTTGTGTAAACAAGAGCTATTTACGAAATATCCCATCTCTCTCTCTCTCTCTCTCTCCTCTCTCTCTCTCTCTCTCTCTCTCCTCTCTTCTCTCCTCTCTCCTCTCTCTCTCTCTCTCTCTCTCTCTCTCTCTCTCCTCTCTCTCTCTCTCTCTCTCTCTCTCTCTCTCTCTCTCTCTCTCTCTCTCTCTCTCTCTCTCTCTCTCTCTCTCTCTCTCTCTCTCTCTCTCTCTCAAGGAAGAGCGAAATACTCGGCTATTTTTAATCTTGAGCCATTCCTTGTGCAGCTCTTCCTCCTCCCCCTCTTCATCTTCCTCCTCCCGCTCTTCATCTTCCTTCTCCCCCTCTTCATCTTCCTCCCCACCTCTTCCCTCTCGTCTAATTGCCTCTTCCATGAGTCGACATTTTCGCCCTTTTCCCTTCCTCTTTCTCCTCTCTGAACTATAGCCTTCCTCTTTCTCTTCCTCCTCTTCCTTACTTCTCTTTTACTAATCTAATCTTCTTCCTCTTCCCCCTTCTTCCTTTTATTTTTCTCCTCCTCCTCCTGAATTAGATTGTAGAATTTATCACAAAGAGCTTCGCAAGGACCAACAAATCCTCTGCTGTTTGTTCTTCGTTTGTGTTCCCTTGTATTCCTTCCTCCTCCTCCCCTCCCGTCACCTGCCCTCGTTAGTCAACCCTCACCTTCCTCTCCTCCTCTCCTCCAATTATACTTCCTGCACTGTTTCTGTTGCCTAGATTCCTTCCCCTCTTATTCGGTTTCTCTTTCACCTCTTCCCTCTCCACCTTCCTTCCTCCTCCTCTTATTCTTCCTCTTCCTTCTTCTCTTTTGTTCCTCTTCCTTCTTCCTACTATTATTCTTCCTTTTCCTTCTTCTCTTTTCCTCCTCCTCCTCCTCCTCCTCCTCTTATTTTTTCTCTTTCTGTTCTGTTTCCTCTTCCTTCTCTTTCCTTCCTTCCCCTTCCTCCTCCTCCTCCTCTTATTCTTCCTCTTCTGTTCTGTCTCCTCCTCCTCCTCCTCCTCCTCCTCCTCCTCCTCCTCTCTCCTCCTCCTCCTCCTCCTCTTCTTCTTCCTTCTCGAGTACTTTTCTGATAAGTGAATCGTAAAGTCTATTTGTAGCTAAAAAAAAAGTTTCATGGCGACCACAACATTCCTATATGTGTAGCCTCTTCCACCAACTCCCTTCCACCAACTCCCTTCCACCCACTCCCCTCCACCCACTCCCCTCCACCCACTCCTATCCACACACTCCCTTCCACCCACTCCCCACCACCTACTACCCTCCGCCTACTACCCTCCACCCACTCCTAAATGAACTCCCCACCACCTACTCCTCTTCCACTCCCTTCCCACCTACTCCCCTCCACTCACTTCCCCCTCCCCCTACCCCCTTCCACCGACTCCCATCCACAAACTCCCCTCCACCCACTTCTCTTCCACTCCTCTTCCTCCCACTACTCCCTTCCACATACTCTCCACCACCCACTTCCCCTCCACCTAGTCCCTTCCACCTACTCCACTTCCACCCTCTAACCTCCTCCCGCTCCCATCTACTCACTCTCCTCCACCTACTCCCTTCCACTCCTTCCCTCTCATCCAATCCCCTCCATTCACTACTCTTCCACTTGCTTCTTTACACCCACTGAACGATAATAATTCCTTTCCACCTACAAATTTCCACTCAACCACCACAAACCACACAACCACCACCACAACCACTACAGTCCCCACCACACTACCACAACCACTACAACCAACACCACCACCACACAACTACAACCACCACCACAACCACCACAACCACCACCACAACCAATACTATTAATCATCATCTATAATAATATAAGCGAAAGTGTGTCTGTGTTGTGTGTGTGTGTGGTGGTGTGTGGTGTGTGTTCCGCTCCGGTCCGCCCCTGTGGCGGAATCCCTCATATGGCACAGTTTTGGGGAAACCCCTCGAGCGAGGGAAGGTTTTAAGCCCATTTATAGATGATCCAATCACTTCTTTTTTTTTTTTTTTTTTTTTAGCCCTATTGCGAGAATTGTGAAAAAAATGTGGGTTGCGAGAATTGAGGGAACCTTGATGTAGGTGATGGGTAATCTCTATCTTTCTATTCTTCTTCTTATAATAATATAAGCGAAAGTGTGCTGTGTGTGTGTGTGTGTGTGTGTGTGTGTTGTGTGTGGTGTTTGTTTTGGGGTGTGTTGTGTGTTTGTGTCCGCTCCAGTGCCGCCCTTTGGCGGAATCCCCTCATATGGCACAGTTTTGGAAACCGGCTCGAGCAGGGGAAGGTTTAAGCCCATTATGAGAATACCGAATCAAATTTTTTTTTTTTTTTTTTTTTTTTTTGCAGCCTATTAGCGAGAATTGTGAAAAAAATGTGGGATTGCGAGAATTGAGGAAACCTTGATGTAGGGTGATGGGTAATCTCTATCTATAATATATAAGCGAAAGTGTGTCTGTGTGTGTGTGTGTGTGTCCGCTCCAGGTGCCGCCCCCTGTGGCGGAATCCCCTCATATGGCACGGTTTTGGAACCGGCTCGAGCAGGGGAAGGTTTTAAGCCCATTTATGAGATGATCCGAACACTTTTTTTTTCTTTTTTTTTTAGCAGCCTATTAGCGAGAATTGTGAAAAAAGTGGGTTGCGAGAATTGAGGAAACCTTGATGTAGGGTGATGGGTATGGGTGAGTGAATTAGTGGGGTGATGGTACTGGGTGTGGGGTGATGGGTGAGTGAATGGGTGGGGGGTGATGGTGATGGGTGAGGGAATAGATGGGGGTGATGGGTAATGGGTGAGTGAATGGGTGTGTGGTGATGGATAATGGGTGAATGAATGGGTGGGGGGTGGTGGGTAATGGGCGAGTGAATGGGTGGGGGTGATGGGTAATGGGTGAGTGAATGGGTTGGGGGTGATGTGAATAGGTTGGCGTTAATACATACATTTCTACATCCATGATTTCAGGAAAGCTAGAAGGGGCTATCTGGAGAGTCTGTGTTTGGTGGGCCCAAGGCCCACCAAACACAGGTGGTGGGCCGAAGGCCCACCAATAGCCCTCCGCAGGAGCTAGCCAAAAAGTCCGCCCGGAGGGCGGCTTTGCGGCTAGTAATTTCCATATTTCTCGCCATTTCCTCAAACAATTTTAACTTATGTCCACCGATTTCATATCATGCTGCTACCCACACACCCTTGTCCTCCTCGTCCTCCTCCTCCTCGTCTTCCTCCTCCTCCTCCTCCTCCTCCTCCTCGGCAAGGCAAATGAATTTCAACCTTGACAAATGCCATGTACTACATATCGGTAATAACAACCCTCATAAAAGTTACGTGATGAACGATTTCCAACTAACAAGTGTTGATAAAGAAAAAGATTTAGGCGTTATAATCTCGAAAGATCTCAAACCGAATAACCAAATTATAGAGGTAGTAAAAACTGCAAATAAATTGGTTGGCTTTATTGGACGAACTTTCAGTTTCAAATCTGAAAAAGTTATACTCACTCTTTTTAACTCGCTTGTTCGCCCCCATCTAGAATACTGTGTGCAGTTCTGGTCACCTTATTATAAAAAGGACATAGATAAACTAGAAAAAATACAGCGCAGAGTAACCAAAATGATACCTAGATTGCGAAATAAATCGTACGAAAATCGGCTCAAAGAACTTAACTTATTCCCACTAACAAAACGAAGGATAAGAGGTGACCTCATCGAAGTATTTAAAATCTTCAACGGATTTACGGACGTAGTCCCAGAAAATCTTTTCACGCTAGACCGGTCAAGCTCAACTAGAAACAACGGATTTAAAATAAGCAGGAAACGGTTTGTAACGAACGAAGCAAAGTACTTCTTCAAAAACCGTGTTGTAAACGTATGGAATGGGTTTGCCGCCCAGACGTAGTAAACTCAAATACAATAGAATCATTTAAAAGTCGCCTCGATAAATATTTCATATCAAATCCCCGGTTGTCACTGTTTATCTGGGAATAATAAATTTATCTCGCGGGCCTCTGAAACTTACTCTCATTGCGTAAAATGATTGCGAGTCGCGTCTACACACCCCTCCCACACGTCTCAGACAGCCCCGAGTAAACGGTCACTACTACAACTTTTGACCTGTGACGGGCTGTGGTTCATAAGGGCCCTGTCAGTTAGTGACCACCATCGGGATTTATATACCAGGGGTCACTGCTGCAGGGGGCATTGAAGTGCACGGCGTCCTACTTGGAAAGTGCACTACCGCAGTGGATTGAAACGGAGCTGGGGCCTGATTGACTGCTGCCTCCCAAGAAAGCGCCAGGCAAGGCTGCCGCACCACCCCTGAACTTCCACACTGAGCCTACACCAACACTACATTAGACCTCATAACACACAGATAGCCCCGAGTTAACGGTTACCACTACTACTCTCGACCTGTGACGGGCTGTGGTTCAGTTAGGGTCCTGACAGTTAGTGACCACCATCGGGATTTAAGGTACCAGGGGTCACTGCTGCAGGAGGCATTGAAGTGTACGGCGTCCTACATGGAAAGTACACAATCCGCAGTGGATTGAACGGAGCTGGGGCCTGATTGACTGCTGCCTCCCAAGAAAGCGCCAGGCAAGGCTGCCGCACCACCCTTGAACCTCCACACTGTGTTCACACCATTACAAAACACACATAACATGACCTATCTATCAAGCACTAAACCTACCCCCACAAACTAGTAGTAGTTAGCCATAGATTACAGCTTTCAACTTTCCTCACAAATTCCATGCAGTTTTTCTATATTGCATGGTATCACTTCTTTTCCGGCCAGCTTCGGCTGGAGGGATGGGTGGGTGGGGAGGAGCCTTCTACTTCCTATCCTTTCTCTCTTATTATCTAGTTAGTGTAGTGTAGTTAAAGCAAACAGTCTTGTAAGGACCTATCGGTCTGTTGCTCTTTGTGTTTCCTTTGTATTCCTTTGTATTCCTCCTCCTCGAGGAGGAGTTGTCCCAATTTTAAAGTCTGGCGATGCTAACCAACCACAAAATCATCGACCTATATCTCTGTTACCCATTCTTTCAAAAATACTAGAGAAGGTTATAGCAAATCAGCTTACTAACTATCTAGAAGAGAACCATCTGTTGAGTAATACCCAACATGGTTTCAGAGCTCGATTATCAACCGAAACGGCTCTTACAAAACTCTCTAATGTACTATACGATAACATTGATAATAGGAAAATTTCACTTATTATTCTTTGTGATTTGTCAAAGGCTTTCGATAGTGTTAATCATGTATCCCTAATGAGTAAGCTATCGAAGATGAATATTGACAACTTCTGGTTTGAAAGTTATCTGCATAACAGAACACAACGTGTACGAATGGGAAAAGCACTATCAGAAATCTTTGAAATTCCATATGGTGTGCCGCAAGGGTCAGTACTCGGACCAATTTTATTTCTAATATTTGTTAATGATTTTTCACACTATATCTCTGACTGTCATGTACTCCAATATGCTGACGACACCCACTCATACATACCGGTACCATTGACAAACTTGATGAGCTCATCCTCAGGGCGAAACACACTGGCCCTAACTAAAAACTACTTCCATGCAAATGGTTTGATGTTGAACACTAAAAAGACCCAGTGTATGTTTGTGGGAAGCAGAAAGTATATCTCCGAAAAACCACCCAACACCTGCTTAGAGTTGACGGATGCGTGATTGTTCCAAGTAAATCATTAAAAATCTTGGTATCCTTTCGATAATTATTTGAATTTTGATAGCCACATAAATGAAATTAGAAGGAAAACTCTTGGTACGTTGATTTATGTAAACCGAATCAAAGAAATTTGAACAAAAACGCACGACTATATCCATTCACTCTCTTGTCTTGAGCATCATTAACTACGGCATCAAAATATGGGGTGCCACTTATACAACTCACTTATATCAAGTTCAAAAGCTGCAAAACTTTGCTGCTAAAGTAGCGTTGGGCGGCGGAGCAAAGCGTGACCACGCCACAGCCGTTTTTGAGGCAGCTCGGGTGGCTAAAAATATATAATAGTACAAATATGAACTTGGTATAATGACCTACAACATCATCAACGGATATATCCCTGAACACCTAATGTCCTTGGCCAAAAGTAAGAGATATACGTTCTCTTCCTACCAGACAACAACAACAATTGTATGTCCCTAAAACTAATACCAACATGGGAGAAAGGTCTGTGCTTGGGGGCAGGACCAAAATTATGGAACACTCTCCCCACAACGTTAGGAATGCTAACACCTTATCCTCATTTA
>JACEEZ010005825.1:60000-65000 GCA_016584305.1 Chionoecetes opilio | reverse complement strand
TTCTTGGATCTAGGAATACCTCCACCTTATGGGAATACTATTAAAGCCTTATATTTTATCTGTATACACAGCTGAAGTCCCGTAAAAGTCGAATATTGATGCAGTTAATATTGAGGGTCGAAAGTGTCACACACCTCCCTTCACCTCAAATTAAAGACTGTATTATGAATCACGTGTGGTCTGAAAATCATTAAGATAGGTACTTCACATGCCGCTTTATGTTAAAGGCATTGTCACCTAATATCTCTCTCTCTCTCTCTCTCTCTCTCTCTCTCTCTCTCCTCTATCTCTCTCTCTCTCTCTCATCTCTCTCTCTCTCTCTCTCTCTCTCTCTCCTCTCTCTCTCTCTCTCATCTCTCTGCAAAGGCATTATGATATGTGATATAAAGAAATTTTGTGAATTTTTTTTTTACCATATGTGGTATATTGGAAGGTATTCGACATTGGAATAACATTGATGTTGCTTCCGCTGTAGGTAGTAAGCCAGCGACGTGTGGAGGAGAGGTACGAAGGTGCTCGCCTCCTCTTGAAGGTACTTCATTTATTTATTGTTAGATTGGTATCCTGCTATTAATACAAATACTAATAATATATTTGCGCTCAAAAAAATAACAAAAAAAAAAAAAAAAATACTGGTCATGAGAATCACTACATATCATTCTCACTTAGGTCATGGTAGGCCCCGACAACTAACTGCAACGTACTATAGATATGTTGTCTTTTGCCGTGCGGGTGTGTGATGTGCAGAGCAAGCATTTAAACAAATTCTAGTCATAGAAAAATGGCATTACCGTCAATAACACTATAATAGTCCGCCACTGCAACTTATGTCGCCATGTGCCATTATTATGAATTTTAGCATCACTACTGTTACTAGACTAGGGTCAACCAGTTCACTAATGTCGCCAGGCGAATTTTACGGGCGAATTTTACGAATGTGTATGATCACTACAGACTTTGTACGTGCCAATAAAGTCATATATACATAAATAAACTACAATCATGCCTCTTCAATGACACTACAAGTATATGTTGGATGCTAAAATTTTAACTCCATGATCTGCACTTAATGTCGGCCAGGCGAATTTTAAGGCGAATATTACGAATTTTAGGATCACAACAGACTTGTACGTACCACGAAGGCATATAACATAATATAAACTACAATGATGATATTCATGCTTTATCAGTGGCACATACAAGTCTGTCGTGATGCTATACATTTCGAAATATATGGGCCCTGTCACATTGAGTGGCAGTGGCGACTATAGTGTTATTGACGGTACAGATTTTGTATGTGCACCAAAGAAACATGCACAATAGTTTATATTATTACTTGTCTTTGGTGGCACATATCATCTGTAGTGATGCTCAAATTCGTAATATAATTGCGCCTGGAGACATTAATGCAGTGCTGGGCGACTATATATCGGTAGATGTTTTGATGCAAGCAAGTTTTTACACATGGTTTTCAATGTACTGTTTCAATGCTTATCAATAGATTTCATAGTCTGATGTTAGAACGAATCCACCTATAAGTTTACTTTTTGTTTTTTTTTTTTTTTTTTTTTACAACGGACAGAAATAAAAAACTCGCTGATCTGCCAGCGCGCTATAAGAAGATATAAGAAATTCATGAAAAGTGGATGGGCCTGTTTTAGTAACTTAAGTCGTAGGAAAAGAATGGAAAAATAGACAACAGGAAGAGAGTTCCAGAGTTTTACATGTGAAAGGTGGAAGAGTGAAGATATGGTTTACTTTTGAATTAGGAAGATTGACAGAAATATGGTTTGCAAGTAGGGTAGAAAGTCTTGTGCAGCACAAGGCCGAGGGAGTGGGGGGGGAGCATGCAGTTAGCAGGCTCAGAGAACAGTGAGCATGCATATGAACGTAAAAGATAGCAAAGAGAAGCAACATTGCGATGGAGATTTTAAAAACTGAAGACAGCTAGTTAAGGAGGGGAGTTTGATGAGACGAAAAGCTTTTAACTCTAACCTTTTGGGAGGGGCTGCATGAGTGGATTCCCTCCAAACATGAGAGGCATACTCCATACATGGGCAGATAAGCCCCTTTAACATAACACACGAGCAGCTGAGAGAGAGAAGAAAAATGACGCATACGCACGGACACCTTACTTCTTAGAATTCTGCTTTAACAAAATATGAGATGTGAACTTTCTAGTTGAGATATTCAGTATGGATAGACAAAGACTGTTTCTTTGTAGAAGGAGATAGTTGAGTGTCATTGAAGAAAGGGGATAATTGCCTGTAAAGTTTTCGAGTTGATAGGTGAAGAAATTCGGTTTTTGAGGCATTGGACAAACAAGGTTGCCTTACCATTTTCAGAAATAAAGAAAGATAAACAATACTTAGGAACAGCACTATTGATAGACTTAGGAGAAGGAACAAACCACCTCTAAACACAGTTACTACAATATAACGGTTTAAAGGAACTTGAAATAAACAAGAAAATTTTTGATATAATGATAAACCGAAAAGGGAGATTGGAATTAAAGATTTGTGGCCAGACTATCGAAAGCTTTGGATATGTCAAGGGCAACAACAAAAAGGGTTTCGGTTTCACCCCTAAAAGAGAATGGGGGGGGGGGGACCAAGATTCAGTCGGGAAAGCTAGAAGATTGCCAGTAGTTGTTTTTACGGAAATCGTCTGATGATCAGATAGAAGATTGTGAGCTTAATGAGCTTAAGAAATGCTTAAGAATCTTCTTATTAAGTATAGATTGAAAAACTTTAGAAATGGCAGGAAATCAAAGCTATAGGAGGGTAGTTTTAGGATTAGAACGGTCACTCATTTTAGGAACATGTTGAATTTAAGCAAACTTCCAGGAAGAAGGAACAAAGATGGAAGTAGATAGACAAAAACGGAAAAGTTTGACGCAGCAGGGTGCTAAGCACAGAAGCACATTTTTTTGAGAACAATAGGAGGGACTCCGTCGGACCGTAGCTCCCGAGCAGGATGAGGCCGAGAGGGCATGGAAACATCATTAGCGAAGAATCCTTGGATAAACAGGCATAATGTAGTAAGAGGGTGGAGAGAAGGAGTAATAACTCTTCATCATCCTAGTTGACTTATGTGCAAAGGCTTGGAGCTAAGAATTCACCTTTAGAAATAGGTGAGACAGTTGTGAACTGTGCATCCATTTTTTATGAAGCAAGGAAAAAAAGATGCAGAAGAAAAAATGTTTGAGTGTTTTTGGCTCGGTGCCAGAAGTCACGAAAAGAGCTGGAACTAGAAATTATTTTAACATTTTTATGTTATGAAGTAGTTTGTAAGATAAAGAATAGATTTGGCACGATTATATGCGGGCAAAAATATATACAAAAATATAAAAGGGGGGTATAGGTTCTGGGCCTGTAGATTCTAGACACAATCTATGGTGAAAATTTAAAATAGAAAAATTTAGCAAGTAAAATGGCTGGCATCTTGGGTACACAAAGACCCCGATGTAATCCTGGAATTGTGTACGTATTAGGCTACACACCACTTACATTTGGTAGAAGAGCGCTTCGTGTACTTCTTTCAACCACTGGTCTTGCAAGACATTATGCGCTATTTCTTTAGGAAAACTTCCCTATGGCAAGTTTTATTCGCCATGGCAAATCAATCAATCGGAATTAGCAATAATAATGGCATTAAAATATTTAAATGTAATTACATGGCAGCACGACGCCTTGGTGCCAGCACTCTTACCTCAGAGACTATTTTACTCACGTCACTGAACACAGGTTTCAAACTCGTCACTCAAGGACCCGCCTCCCCTCTAAACTCCACTCATAACATTTACCCGTAGCTTGATCAAGGTCCACTGGTAAATGTTCTGATTCAGCTTTGTATTTTTGGAGGCCTTAATAGGTCCAAACAAAATACAAAGGTGTGATGCAACAACAAGCAATACCTACTTTCAGGCGTTCACACCACATTTGTAGTGTAAACACGATGACATGCTCTCTCCCTCGGAACCAATTTCTGTTTCCTTTGCTCCCATGCTTTTGGACATTGCTCATTGTGCTGATCTTCATTTGTTTTGGCTTTATTAATGGAGGATAGAAGGGGAAGGAGTAGATAAAGAGATGGGGGGTGCACGATGAAAGAACCTTATGGTTCAAATTGTGGAGCTTCTCCACCTTGCCTATTTGTCAAGAGGTTCCAGGTGTTGTTTGGGAACTTAAGAGTGGAATGGGTAAGCTGAAAAATTAAGGCTTAGGCTCTGTGTCTATCGCTGGCAAGAGTGTTCTGAAGCCAGAAATATAAGCATTTGGCACTTATCATACCATCTATCCATAGACCACTGTATACCTGGACTGCGCACGAATATCGGCCTGTCGCACAAGGCCTGTAATCGGGGGCAGCTCGGATTCATATATTATAATATATATATAATATATATATATATATATAATATATATATATATATATATATATATATGTATAGTATTATATATATATATATATAATATATATATATATATATATATATATATAAAATATATATATATATGAAGTCTAATAAGACTGTTTATCAGTATATATGATATACTGTAATACTATCCAAACCCTCTTCGTAATGTTTGTTCTATAATATTATGAAATAAAAAACAGTAAAACATCGCTAAAGACATGCCATTACGAGACTAATTCTGAAGAAATATGCATGAACTTAATTAATATTCACTTGAACTACTCTTCGCCATTTAAACTTTGCGAGTCAACTTTTATCATGAAGGGTAGCAATAGAAAGCGCAATTTTATTAATTAAGCTTGCTCATTGTATTTTGTTATCCTGATAAATTAATTAGAACCATGCATAAATTAGCGTTAAATAAATAAATAAAATCAATCAATCGGGTAATTTTCCGCGATTGATGAGGTTATTTATTTAGTCAACGCTAATTTATACATGGTACTACTCATTTATCAGAAAACGAAATATAAAGTATAAATTAACATCATCAATCGGGAAAATTACCCGATTGATGATT
>JACEEZ010005825.1:0-50000 GCA_016584305.1 Chionoecetes opilio | reverse complement strand
GTAATGGCATTATCTTTAGCGTGTTTTACTGTTTTTTATTTTCATAATATTATAGAACAACATTTACGAAGATTACAGTATATCATTAATACTGATAAACAGAGCAGTCTATATGATTCATATATATATATATGGGATTTATAATAATATATATATATAATATAGATATATAAATATATATATATATATATATAAATATATATATATATATATATATTATATATTATATATATATATATATAATATATATATAATATATAATCCGAGCGGCCCTCCCGATTACAGGCCTTGTGCGACAGCCGATATTCCGTGCGCATCCAGGTATACAGTGGTCTATGTAGATGTGTATATAAGTGCCAAATGCTTATATTTCTGGCTTCATCTAACACTCTTGCAATCGATAGACACAGAGCCTAAGACCTTTTAATTTTTTCAGCTACCCCATTCCACTCTTAAGTTCCCAAAACAACACCTGTAACTCTTGACAAATAGCAAGGTGGATAAGCTGCTCCACAAATTTTGAACCATAAGTATCTTTCATCGTGCCACCCCTCATACTCTTTACTCTACCTCCTTTCCCCTTCTATCCTCCTTAAAATAATAAACTGCCAAAAAATGAAGATCCAGCACAATTATCAATGTCACAAGCATGGGAGCCAAGGAAACAGAAATTTGGATTCCTCGAGGGAAGAGAGGCATGTCACTCTTTTACACATAACAGAATGTGGGTGTGCACGCTGAAGTAGTAGTGCTTTGTTGTTGCATCACACCTTTGGTATTTTGTTTGACCTATAAAGGCCTCCAAAAAAAATACAAAGCTGATCAAGAACATTTACCCGTGGCCTTGATCAGCTATCGGGTAAATGTTCTGAGTGGAGTTAGCGGGGAGGGCGGGGCCTTGAGGATGACGGAGTATGAACACCTGTGTTCAGTGACGTGAGTAAAAATATCATCTTGGTAGAGTGCTTGGCACCAAGCGTCGTGCTGCAGTAAATTACATTTTACTGCATTATCTATTGCTCCTCCGATTGATTGTTTGCATGGCGAAAATAAAACTTGTCATAGTGAAGTTTTTCCTAAAAGAAAATATCGCATAATGGTCTGCAGAAACCAGTGTTTTGAAAGAAGTACACGAGCGCTCGCTCTTTCTAACTCTCCAAATGTAAGTGGTGTTAGCCTAGATTTAGTACCCCAATTCCAGGATATCACTCGGTGTCTTTTTCCTTTCTGTACGCAATGATGTCAGCCCAGGCAACATTTTTATTTTACTTGTTAATTTTTCTATTTTAACATTTTCACCATGAGATTGTGTCTAGAATCACAGCAAACCTATAACTCTTTTATATTTTTTGTATATATGTTTGGCCCGCATATAGATCGTGCCAAATCTATGTCTTTTCTTATCACAACTCCCTTCATTAACATAACATGTTAAAACTATTTCTAGTTCCCGCTCTTTTCGTGACTTCTGGCACCTAGGCCAAAAACACCTCAAACTTTCTTTTTTTCTTCTGCATCTTTTTTTTCCTATGCTTCATAAAAATGGATGCACAGTTCACACCAACTGTCTCACCTATTTCTAAAGGTTGTAATTCTTCGGCTCGTAAGCCGTTGCACATATTCACAACTCAGGATGATGAAGAGTTTATTCTCCTTCTCGCTCCACCCCTTAAACTACTTTTTATGCCTGTTATCAGATTCTTCGTAAGAGATTTTTTCCATGCCCTCTCTGGCCTTGCATCCTCGCTCCGGGAAAAAAGGCTTATTCGGTCCTGACGGAGTCCCTCCAATATTGTTCTCAAAAAAATGTGCTTTCTTTGCTTGGCACCGCTGCCCATGGTCCAAACTTTTTCCCCGTTTTTGTTATCTACTTCCTCTTTTTCGTTCCTTGCTTGCCCTGGCAGTTTGCTTTAAATTCCACGTAGTTTCCTAAATGGGTGACCGTTCTAATCACCCTAAAAACGTGGGAAAAAAGAGCGACGACAAAACTTAAAAAACAGAAGGGGAAAAGGAGAGGAAGCAGGAAAAAAGACAGCTGGAGAAAGACAAACAAGCAGAAAAATAAAAGCGGAAAGAGAATAGAAACTAAAAAAAGGGCCGTTACTTCAGCTTGGATATTTTTTTTCGTTGAGATGTTCAAGTTGTGGAAAAGTGAAAAGTGAAATAGTAAAGTGTAAAAAAAAAAAATGGATATTCTCGAGTGCTTGGGTAGACCGCATTGTCTTCCTCCTCTTCCTCCTCCTCCTCTTCCTCTTCCTCCTCCTCCTCTTCTTCACACCATTATGAGCAGCCACCCCGTCGCGCGCCTCTCACAGCCCAGGGAAAGAAAATAAGTCGAGGCCTCCGTAAGCACTCATGGAATGAGCTGCGTGCATGAGGGCTTGAATGGCAACGAGAAAAGAAGAGTAGAGGAGAGAGAGAGTTAGTGAGACGCGGGGTGGGGGGAGAGGAGAGAGAGAGAGAGAGAGAGAGAGACGTAGTAGACGAGAGAGGGGCAGAGAACAGAGACAGAGACGAGAGAGGAGAGAGTAGAGAGTAGATTAGAGAGTAGGAGTTTAGTTAGCATTATGATATCACATCCTGTTCCCCCGCGTCCTCGCTTGTAGTATTTCTTGCGCGCTTTCCTTCCCTCCCTTCCCGCCCTTTCTTCCTGCCTTTAGAGCTCGGTCGTGCTGGGCAGTCAAATATGTACTCTCAGTCTCCCGCTGTCCGCCGCTGAAAAGGCGCCGCCGCACTAATGAAACGTAGCATACAATTATGGCCCGCCGGTGTGGTACAATGGCAACTCGGGCAGTCAATAGCTTTCTGCAGGCGCCCGCCCTCTCACTCCTCTCCCGAACATCCGTGCGGCGATGACCATCGACCACCGCCTACCATACCCGTATTCACTACCTCCCCATGCCTCGCCGTGCTTCACAGGGGAGAATGCCGGTTAATTCCATAGGTTTTGTTTTTTTTTTTTTTTACGTTTTTTCGTGTAATGAGGTGAAAAATTGTGCCTGGCTTCCCTGCCTCGGTCACTCGGGGTATCGGATTCGCTTTTGTTCTTCTGGGGAAGCTAGCGACGGGATTTTAGCGCAGGAAATGTCGCCGGGATTGTTTCTGCGATATATATTTTATGGTTCAGTTGTGGTGGAGCGGTAGACTGTCCAGGAAAACATTAGGAGGCTAGTTGATCGCTATGGTGAAGAAGACATCCACATTTTGACAGACTGCCTCCCTCTCACACAAATGCTCGGTGATGTCACGCGTGAAATTCGGGAAACTTCGTTATACCTCGGGTTGGCTAAACGCGCGGGCACGTGCGGGGATTCAAGCCAAAGTCAGGCGCGGCGGAGCATGTCGGGACGCCAGCGTGGGAGCACAAGATGGCGGGCGGCGGCGGGCTGAATAGGGGGCGTGTCGCTCCCGGCCAAACAAACCAAATAAAAAACACATTCACATTGAATCCTCGCGGAAATCCGTGTGTGCCCAACAGTTTGGATTGTGATAATGTTCATTAGCAGTTAATCTGTTGGGAGGATATACAAAGGCGAGGTGGGGGCCAGCGGGCTCCTGCGGCCGTACATTCAAAGCTGCTTTGCGGCCCACCAGCTGCCGGGGTGCCTTGGGGGGCCCGGCACTGCCCACAACTGCCCTCACTAAAAACAGCATCCCTAACACACCTCAGTACAGGAAAATAAAAGATGAAATACTTCAACAGAGCATGAAATGACGCGGCCAATATGTTCCTACCACAAGTCTCGAGATCCTGTTTGTCCTAAGGTCTCTCGTAGTCGCTCATGCTATTATCGAGACCTTGATTTGTCCTGCCACCTACATAGCCTAGCTTGCTCCGCCGGCCGCGAATCATCGGTTATGCCCAAAGACCAGGAAAGACGCCACATGATCTCTTCAACACAAAAGCTTCCCCGTCGCTTCGCTTTTACACAATTCGGAAGAAACCCGCGGGGCCGCCAGAACCCAAGTCGCCGGCAGCCGCGGGCACAATCACATCCTTACTGGACCCTCACAATTGTCCCTTACACTCCACTCGGCTGCCTTATAAGTCGAGAGGGAGCATTGACGGCGACATTGTGAAAGGGTTTCTGCTCGATCGCCAATTGACTGGGCTCGCGACACCACCATTAACTTGGCATCGCTGGGTAGTGGATTCCTTTGTTTCGGTGCTCGACGACTTTTTAATCGACTCTTGGCGGGTAGCGAGGCACGAGGATAACAACATTAGTGGCCGGGAAACATGCACGCGCTGATTTTTGCTTTTCTTTCATTCCCTCTCTCATTCTTTCTTTTCTTTCCTTTTAGTATTGCCGTTGACGAGTGCATGCAAACAGCAATCGGGTATACTCGTGCGGTTGTTTTTATAAAGGCATTGTGTATATAAGGGAATATTTTGAGTGGGATACATGCATTGAAATGTTGAATTAGCTGAGAACAATATCCAAGTGCGTTTGGTGGTGACATGAAGTGGTTACTGAAACGCAAATCTATCGAAGTCATTGTTAATTTCTGCCTTGGTATACGAGAGCGAGAATAATCCGAATTAACCCCTTCACGCCCTGATCTTTCCATTGCTATGAAAAATTGTCTGTTGTTAGCCATACAATTACGAAAACTAACTAAATATACCAATTTAGTTAGTGGACAAGGATACTAAACAGGTCATATCTATAAAATATTGCTTATAGTCACTAAAAATCGTCTAATGGTACCCAAATTACAATGGAAATTACGTTCTGGGTCTCAAGGGGTTAAGAAAGAAAATAATGATGATGATAATGATGATGAAGAATAACACAATCATCATTACATCCCCCACGTAACACAATGACAACAAAGTATCTCATATGAATTCACCAAAGAAATACGTAAATTTTCTTTATTCAACAAAACTCTAGTGGCATTTATTACTCTTTGAGGTAATAACGATATATAAAGATGTATTTTGTTAGTTCCTCCACATTTATATACAATTACATCCCAACGGCTATATATATATCTGCGTGTGTATGTATATATATGGATAGGTAAGCGAGGCAGATAAAAAGTATGGTGTGATGGTATTCTATAATAACGTAATATATAATAGGTATAATATGATAGCATAATATAACGGTATAATATAATAGCGTAACAATTGTAGTGTGATTGTTTCCCCGGTCGTCAAAGAGCTCTGTTAAGCATCTCTTTTTCCTTTTCTATAAGACTAAAGTCGCTAAAAAAAAAGCTTAAGTTAAAGTAAAGTAAAGCTAAAGAAATAATACTTGACAATAAATTTTTTTAATCCTTTTTGAAATAAAGCTTAGTGTGAATGTTGACTTTGTGGGATCATAACTATTGTGCGAGTATTACTGATGTCCACACACACACACACACACACACACACACACACACACACACACACACACACACACACACTCTTAACACACTTTTACAAACAAAGAAATGACAGATTAAGTCTAACGCGGAAGTTTGAATAGTTTGTTTTAGCCCTCACTTTTTTTTTATTCACACACACACACACACACACACACACACACACTCTTAACACACTTTTACAAACAAAGAAATGACAGATTAAGTCTAACGCGGGAGTTTGAATAGTTTTCTTTTTATCCCTCACTTTTTTTTTATTCACGTTGATATTTAGCGTTAAGGACCTTGGCTAACACGTCGCCCCATGTCGCGCGTTCGATCCCCGGCCCTTTGTTCTGCGCTCATTGTGTTGCGAGGCGATTGTGTTGAGTTGGCGTGTGTGTTATTGCTTTAAATCTGCGTTTAAACCTCTAACTGCTATTGTAGTTATTGATTATTATAGAGTCGAGGTTTTAGGTACCGTATTTCCCTTGTTATTGTTGTTGTTATCATTATTATTAGCATTATCATAATTTTGAGTATTATTTTTGTTGTTACCATTATTACTATCACTATTATTATTGCCATCATCATTCGTATTAACTATATTTGTTTTATTACACTTATCATTATTACCATTACTTTCATTACTGTTATTATTATTGTTATTATTATTATCATCATACAAAAATTGGCGATCAGTTGTTTTTTAGTTGCGAAAAGACTGATTACATTTCTGCACTATGAATTGAAGGAAGGATCGCAGCATTCATTCAATAAACAGTCCCCTTTCTCCTGCAAGTAACGACAAAAATACATATCTATTAGAATGTCTCATCATTTTTTTCATGGCTTTTTTTACTTTCCTTGTAATTACATTTTCCCTACTTGGCGTCGTTCACGGAATAGTTTATTACTCTAATTAATTTTGTAAAAGATTCTCTCCCCATTCCATTTTATACGTTTTCCTGAGTTATATTTTCATTCTTCTGAGATAATTTTCATTCTTTGTTTCCTATGATTTTCTTTTTCTGAGCTATATTTTTTTTTTCTGAGCTATATATTTTTTTCTTCTGAGCTATATTTTCTTTTTTCTGAGCTATATTTTCTTTTTTCTGAGCTATATTTTCTTTTTTCTGAGCTATATTTTCTTTTTTCTGAGCTATATTTTTTTCTTCTGAGCTATATTTTCTTTTTCTGAGCTATATATTTTCTTTTTCTGAGCTATATATTTTTTTCTTCTGAGCTATATTTTCTTTTTTCTGAGCTATATTTTCTTTTTTCTGAGCTATATTTTCTTTTTTCTGAGCTATATTTTCTTTTTTCTGAGCTATATTTTCTTTTTTCTGAGCTATATTTTCTTTTTTCTGAGCTATATTTTCTTTTTTCTGAGCTATATTTTCTTTTTCTGAGCTATATATTTTCTTTTTTCTGAGCTATATTTTCTTTTTTCTGAGCTATATTTTCTTTTTTCTGAGCTATATTTTCTTTTTTCTGAGCTATATTTTTTTTTTCTGAGATAATTTTCATTCTTCTTTGTTTCCTATGATTTTCTCGTTTTTTCTCTTTTTATAATATGGGTTCCTCTCTCTAATTCTTATAATATGGGTTCCTCTCTCTAATTCTTATACTATGGGTTCCTCTCTCTAATTCTTATACTATGGGTTCTCTCTTTCTTAATTCTTATTTTTACTATGGGTTCCTCTCTCTAATTCTTATAATATGGGTTCCTCTCTCTAATTCTTATAATATGGGTTCCTCTCTCTAATTCTTATAATATGGGTTCCTCTCTCTAATTCTTATAATATGGGTTCCTCTCTCTAATTCTTATAATATGGGTTCCTCTCTCTAATTCTTATAATATGGGTTCCTCTCTCTAATTCTTATACTATGGGTTCCTCTCTCTAATTCTTATACTATGGGTTCCTCTCTCTAATTCTTATAATATGGGTTCCTCTCTCTAATTCTTATACTATGGGTTCCTCTCTCTAATTCTTATAATATGGGTTCCTCTCTCTAATTCTTACAAAATGGGTTCCTCTCTCTAATTCTTATAATATGGGTTCCTCTCTCTAATTCTTACAAAATGGGTTCCTCTCTCTAATTCTTATAACATGGGTTCCTCTCTCTAATTCTTATAATATGGGTTCCTCTCTCTAATTCTTATAATATGGGTTCCTCTCTCTAATTCTTATAATATGGGTTCCTCTCTCTAATTCTTATAATATGGGTTCCTCTCTCTAATTCTTATAACATGGGTTCCTCTCTCTAATTCTTATAATATGGGTTCCTCTCTCTAATTCTTATAATATGGGTTCCTCTCTCTAATTCTTATAATATGGGTTCCTCTCTCTAATTCTTACAAAATGGGTTCCTCTCTAATTCTTATAACATGGGTTCCTCTCTCTAATTCTTATAACATGGGTTCCTCTCTTTAATTCTTATAACATGGGTTCCTCTCTCTAATTCTTATAACATGGGTTCCTCTCTCTAATTCTTATAATATGGGTTCCTCTCTCTAATTCTTATAATATGGGTTCCTCTCTCTAATTCTTATAATATGGGTTCCTCTCTCTAATTCTTATAACATGGGTTCCTCTCTCTAATTCTTATAATATGGGTTCCTCTCTCTAATTCTTATACTATGGGTTCCTCTCTCTAATTCTTATAATATGGGTTCCTCTCTCTAATTCTTATAACATGGGTTCCTCTCTCTAATTCTTATAACATGGGTTCCTCTCTCTAATTCTTATAACATGGGTTCCTCTCTCTAATTCTTATAATATGGGTTCCTCTCTCTAATTCTTATAACATGGGTTCCTCTCTAATTTTATTATACCATTCTCTTTCCTCAGTATATTTGTTCTCCATCCCCCGAGTCCTTTCACATGTACTTCTTATAATGTCCTCCTATATTTCTCCTTCCAATAATCTTAAGAACATAAGAAGAACATAAGAAAATAAGGAAGCTACAAGAGGCCGTGAGACTTACACAAGGTAGTTCCTGTTACTTAACACTACCTACCTACATCCACCTTTCATCCCCATCCATGAATATATCTAGCCTCCCTTCAAAGCTCTCTAATGACTCCGCACTAATTACCTGTACTGAGTCCATTCCAATCATTTACCACCCTATTTGTGAACCAGTTTTTCCCTATTTCTTTTTTAAATCTACGGTTTTCCAGCTTGAATCCGAATCAGTTTGCTATTTGTTAGTTATTCGCACAAACTCCTGTCCTTATTAATTACTGTTTTTATAATCTCTTGCTATCAAATCCCTTCACATATTTTCCCATGACTTCTTTATCAATTTTGTTTTCTATCTGTTTTCAAATTTTTTTACCATTCATTTATTCAATTTCGTTCTTTTGCAATAGTTTCATTTTTGTAATTCATATAGTTTTCATGTAGCTTCTTTCGTGAATATTCCTTTCATGAAATCACAAATGGTATTAAAAATGTTATATATTCTTTCACTAAACTAATCTTTTTGTTTTGTTTTACTGATCATTCTTTCCATAGTCATTTTATTTTACGAAACTATTAACAATTGATGGTCTTAAAGATGTTGTACCTCTTTTACATTGACTTTATCTACATATTTATCATTTCAATTATTTTCCTAAACAAACTTTACTAATGCTCTTATACTCAATAGTTTCGTTTCTTCCACCGCAATGTTGAGAGAGAGAGAGAGAGAGAGCGAGAGAGAGAGAGAGAGAGAGAGAGAGAGAGAGAGAGAGAGAGAGAGAGAGAGAGAGAGAGAGAGAGAGAGAGAGAGAGAGAGAGAGAGAGAGAGAGAGGATCAAATAAAAACGTGTCGCTGCATACAAGAGGCACAATGACGACCCACCAGTCGCGGAAAGGCGGGGAGGCCTGGAGGGGGTGAACGTGCCCCCCCATTTTAGGGTGGTGCCCCTCCGGGTGCCCCCCCATTTCAGGACGGTACCCTTCATTAGAATAACTAGTTAAATTTGTAACATACTGAGAAAACTAGCCAAGGGTGTTAATCTAGTAAAATTAATACGCATAATGGATTTATAATAACAAACAAACAATACGAGCGGTACATCGGTATTCATAGATATCCATAGGTATAATAAAGATCCCGGAAAGTAACGCAAAAACATGTTATAACAAAACCCGTCGATCAGTCCATGAACCTCACCTTTGTGGAATCTGGCAGCACTCACATCACCTGCAACGACAACACTAACTACAACTACAACACATAATGATATCAATAATAATAGTGGGTAATAATAATAGAAGGATTGAAATGAAGAAGAGTATAGTATATTGCTTTGAAAGAATACATGTGTGTGTGTGTACGTGTGTATGTAATGCTTTAAATGAACTCGTGTGTGTGTGTGTGTGTGTGGTGGTGTGGGTGGTGTGTGTGTGTGTGGTGTGTGTGTGTGTGTGTGGTGTGTGTGTGTGTTGTGGTGGTGCCTTTGTGTGTGTGTTGTGTGTGTGTGTGTGTGTGTGTGTGTGTGTGTGTGTGTGGTGTGTGTGTGTTGTGTGGTGTAGTGTGTGTGTGTGTGTGTGTGTGTGTGTGTGTGGTGATGTGTGTGTGTGTGTGTGTGTGTGTGTGTGTGGTGTAGTGTGTGTGTGTTGATGTGTGTGTGTGTGTGTGTTCGTTGTGTGGTGTGTGTGTGTGTGTGCTGTGTGTGTGTGTAGTGTGTGTGTGTGTGTGTGTGTGTGTGTGTGTGTGTGTGTGTGTGTGTGTGAGTGTGTGTGTGTGTGTGGTGTGGTGTGTGTGTGTGTGTGTGTTGTGTGTGTGTGTGTGTGTGTGTGTGTGTGTGTGTGTGTGTGTGTGTGTGTGTGTGTGTTGTGTGTGTGTGTGTGTGTGTGTGTGTGTGTGTGTGTGTGTGTGTGTGTGTGTGTGTGTAAGGAAAGGAAGGAATACCCACATGAACAGCATTTTAACTCGCATTTACCTTTCGGCGAACTTGGTGGTGGTGATGCTGGTGGTGATATGCATACACACATACACACACACACGCACACACGCACACTCCGCCCCATAAAGAGATCCCTGCTCGACTAAAAACTACGTACACACACGTGCTACGCTATTAAGTAGAACAGTTTATATTAATTGCAATTTTAAGCTCCCCATAAGCTACGTTAATTGATTTATTATATATTTTTTACGTTAAGAGCCCAGTAGCTATGTATGTGCGTGCGTACGTCCGTAAAGTTCGGTCTGCGGACGATATGTTGCGGAGAGTGGTGTGTGCGTGGTGGACGGGTCGAATTGACATTTTTTTTTTTTCTTCTATTGTTCACTTTTTTTTTTTTTTTCACTAAGCTCACTCATTTTATATTTCACATTCTCTTAACTTTCTTTAAATTTTTTCAAACATTTTCTATTCACTTTCTCTAACTGTCTTTAATTTTCTCACATTGTCTATTCACTTTCTCTAAATGTCTTTAATTTTCTCACATTGTCTATTCACTTTCTCTAAATGTCTTTAATTTTCTCACATTGTCTATTTACTTTCTCTAACTGTCTTTAATTTTCTCACATTGTCTATTTACTTTCTCTAACTGTCTTTAATTTCCTCACATTGTCTATTTAATTTTCGTTTAGTTTCTCACTTTCTCTAACTTTATTTAAATTTTCCCATTAATTTCATGGTGGTCGAATTAGCAGATTTTTTTCTTCTATCCTTCACTATAGTTTATTTTTTATTTTTCACTAAGTTCACTCATTTTATATTTCACTTTTTCTAACTTTCTCTAAATTTTCTCACTATTTTTAAACATTTTCTATTCACTTTCTCTAAATTTATTTAAATTTTCTCATTAATTTCGTGGTGGAATTATCAGATTTTTTCTTCTATCGTTCACTATAGCTTTTTTTAATATTTTCACTAAGTTCACTCATTTTATATCTCACTTTCTCTAACTTTCTTTAAACTTTCTCACTATTTTCACTTATTTGCTATATAATGTTGCAAGCACGGATCTCTCTCTCTCTCTCTCTCTCACACACACACACACACACACACACCACACACGTTCTTTTACAGCGTGTCAGCACTCGGTTCTCACTTTTTTACTGGCCTTCTTTCTTTTCTTTCATTCACGTGTGACCTTTGAGAGAGAGAGAGAGAGAGAGAGAGAGAGAGAGAGAGAGAGAGAGAGAGAGAGAGAGAGAGAGAGAGAGAGAGAGAGAGAGAGAGAGAGAGAGAAGAGAGAGAGACAAAAAAAATCAAACGAAATATTTTTTTTTTTTTTTTTTATTTAGCAAGCTTTTTTCCTCCCCTCTTACGAGTTTACTTTTTTCAAGCGTCAACTATTCTTATTTCCCATGTAAAAATAAAGAGAAAATTTGACTCACTCTCGTTAGATGTTCCAGACTCGTCCTATTCGTGTCCCTTCACCGTTTCACCAGAGTAGGTACCAGAGACAGTTAGTTCGCTATATAGTTAGTTCTTAGTTACTTAATTTGCGCTTCACGTTGTCCTCGATCCCAACACGAGTCGTCTGCAAAATAGCAAAGTAGCCTACAAACTCTCTTGGGGCTACACAGGGAGGGTCATAACTCATAGGACACGGTTAGGTATACAGGCAGGAGACCACAACTTTCCCGCCAAAAAATATCATTCTTGCAGGCGATCTTATCGTTACGTATTTTTCTGTTAAAGTCAATCATTTTCTGTACATAATTTTTGCCCTTATGTAACATCTCCCTTCTTCCAAGTTAACCCCTTCACGCCCAGATCTTTCCTTTGCTATAAAAAATCGTATGTTGTCGAGCCGTTAAATTACGAAAAGTCACTGAATACACCAAATTATAGTTAGTCGACATGGATATTAATAAATAGGTCCTATCTATAAAATATTGCTTATACTCACTAAAAATCGTATAATGTTAATCCTCTCCCTTCCCGCCCACAGATGAGGACGCGTCAGAACACGAGCCACGCCCTTCACGCAGTCCCTCCCCTACACCCACGCCCATCCTGCTGTGTCCTGCGGGCGTGCTGGGTAGGGTCCCCGGCTCACTCACGCCCTCCACACCCATGCTAACACGCCCGCCCGCCAGCCCGCCCGCCTCCCGCACACCCTCGCCCGGCGCAGATGACCCACCCGACGAAGGCCTCGGCGACGCCTGCGACAACGACGGCGGCATGGCGGTGAGTGCACATACAAATATCAGTCTTTAACATACGTAAAAATAGTATATAAGCAACAAAAATTTAGATGCAGTGGTAAAATTTTCAACAACGCAGTATAAGTTATAGGATGTTTTCTACTGCGCCGCGTCAGGAATGAACACGGGGAGTGGAAACCATGGCGTCATTCTGGCTCTAAAGACATTGGTCCTGTTTCATGGGCATTCAATTTTCTTTCATGGCTTTGCATAACTGTGACGTGTATGGTGACGGCAATACATTTTCCACTCAACTATATAGAGAGCAAGATAAGGAGAGAAAAAAAGAAAATGCCTAACAAAAAGCTGAAAAGCACACACACAAATCAGTGCTTAGCGTACGTAAAAAGAGCAAAATAAACAATAACAGAAGAAGTCACTCATACTCATCATAAAACGTAAAACTAAAATCATAATCATAAGTGAAATGAAATCATAAATGTTTGCTTTTCTATCGCCTATATAGAAAAAAACACTAATCTTGAATCATCACTAAACTAACCATGCATCCTCCTCCTCCTCCTCCTCGCAACAAACAGGTAATGGACGCCGCCGGCAGGAGGGAGGCAGCGGACAAGAGCAAGAAGCCTCGCCGCCGCCGCACGCCTTCACGCACGCACAGCTGGGTTACCTGGAGAGGAAGTTCCGCGTGCAGAAGTACCTGAGTGTGGCTGACCGGTCTGACGTGGCCGAGGCGCTCAACCTGTCCGAGACGCAGGTCAAGACGTGGTACCAGAACCGCAGGTGAGGGTGAGGGGCGGGAACGAAGGACACTGCGGGCTGCATATTCCCGTTTTCTAGAAGAGTATGTGGCGTTTACTCTTGAACACGTCAGGATATAACAATAAATTAACAAAAATAAACAGTAATAAGTATAATAATAACAATATAAACTAACATGGTGTAAATTTCATTATAAAATAAATAAATAAACTATAATAGCAAAACAAATGAAAGTCTAAATTTTGTAAGATAATATAACAAAACATAAAAAACTTATTAGGTTACGTTAGGTTATGGATAGGGTAGGTGAAATGTTACTAGTCGTTTCTCACGTAACTTTGCGTGGGAATCACAATGGGGGTATTTACGAGACAATCCTATGGTTAGTTTCGGAGCTACAGCCAGGCGTTTTCACTCGGAAACCACATACTGGCATAGAGAACGGGAATATGCGGGCGGAAGGACAAGGGCTGGCTGGCTGAAGGAGAGAAAAGGATATTGTTGTTATTGATGTTATAATATCTCATTCTGTTGTATTCTTGCACGAAAGTAAATCTCCAAGTTGACGTGCAGGGATTTTATGTAGTGCAGTGAGACAGTATATAGCTACAGCAGAGTATACGCAGATAAAACAACACTGCAGTGATACAGTATATAGCTACAGCAGAGTATACGCAGATAAAACAACACTGCAGTGAGACAGTATATAGCTACAGCAGAGTACACGCAGATAAAACAACACTGCAGTGAGACAGTATATAGCTACAGCAGAGTACACGCAGATAAAACAACACTGCAGTGATACAGTATATAGCTACAGCAGAGTATACGCAGATAAAACAACACTGCAGTGAGACAGTATATAGCTACAGCAGAGTACACGCAGATAAAACAACACTGCAGTGAGACAGTATATAGCTACAGCAGAGTACACGCAGATAAAACAACACTGCAGTGAGACAGTATATAGCTACAGCAGAGTACACGCAGATAAAACAACACTGCAGTGAGACAGTATATAGCTACAGCAGAGTACACGCAGATAAAACAACACTGCAGTGAGACAGTATATAGCTACAGCAGAGTACACGCAGATAAAACAACACTGCAGTGAGACAGTATATAGCTACAGCAGAGTACACGCAGATAAAACAACACTGCAGTGAGACAGTATATAGCTACAGCAGAGTACACGCAGATAAAACAACACTGCAGTGAGACAGTATATAGCTACAGCAGAGTACACGCAGATAAAACAACACTGCTTAATATTAGTGAGGGATAACAACGTCTTACTACCTAGAATACTCGTGGCGAGTAGATCCAAGTATGTAGTACAATAAGTGTATAGCTCGAGTGCGACCAGATAACTGAACTGCTCGCCCTGTAACCCTATATTTATACATATAGAAAGAACTACCCGATGTCTCGAACGTAGCCCGGCTGGAACACTGAATGAAAGAAACTGATACCGAAACAAGTCATAGTTAAATGTAACTAACTATCTATCATTGTTAATAATCAGAATATCATAACACCTTCGTTGCTGAGGTTGTTATTGGTTTTGTTAATGTTTTAAAAAGTGGTGTAGGAATGGTTTAAATAGTAGGAGTAGGAGGAATAATAATAGTCTTAGCTATACAAAAATATATATACAAAATACGCCATAAGAAAAAAAAGTTACCTGTAGCCTAATCTTATATAATCAGTATAATGATAATAATCAGTATAATGATAATAATCAGTATACTAATAAGACGCCAAATACTAAAAATAATAAGAACACCATTAGAAAAACAAGTCACCTAGGTAGCTCTATAATGTAATCTAATCAGTATAATAATAATAATCAGTATATAATGATAATAATCAGTAGACTATAATAATAAGACGCCAAATAATAAAAATAATAAGAACACCATTAGAAAAAAAGTCACCTATAATCTAATCTAATCAGTATAATGATAATAATCAGTATAATAATAAGACGTCAAATAATAAAAATAATAAGAACACCATTAGAAAAAAAAGTCACCTATAGTAATCTAAACAGTATAATGACCACCTTTCTCTTCCACCACCTCACACACATCCATCTTTCACAGAACCAAATGGAAGCGACAAAACCAAATGCGTCTGGAACAACTACGACAAAGTGTGGGCGTGGGTGTTGAGAAGGAGCTACTCGTGGGCGGCATGGGCGTGATTGGGGGCGAGAGGAGTTCCCCTGGCGATGCCCTGTCAGTAGTGGCGCCCAGCTGCTGTCCGCCCTACTTCCTGCCGCCCACCGTGGATCGCTCTTGCTTCATCACCACGGCTGGACTCTTCACCCGCCTTCCCTACTCACCGTCCTGCTCCTTGTGACCTCTCCCCGACGCATGACCCCTCACCTCACTCCCTTACTCCGCTTTATGACCTTGAGTTGTGCCTCGTTCCCCTTTTCAACTTTTTCGGGCATTCTCTCTCTCTCTCTCTCTCCACAATTTCCTCAAACTCCAATATGTTATTCACTTAATTCCTATGACCTATCTCCTTGTCTCGCCACTTCTTCTTCTTTTTGTGACCTATGACGCTTAGTATCGCTTCATAGGTCCTCTTCAACTTCGTCTCCTTCGTTAACAAACTTGTCAACTCCTTTACTCTTCATCCTCCTCGTGTTCTTTCCAGTCAATCCAGAGTTCATGATTCCCTCTCTTCCTATCCTTAGTCCAACCCTGTAGGCTATCTTCCCCTCCCTCCCTCCCTCTCTCTCCTCTTCGCCCCCTCCTATTCCCCCCTTCAATATCCTAACCCAAATCTCTCCTCTTCTATCATCCAGTTTGGTTCCTCTTTTTGCAATGTCCCTTTAGAAAAAGAATTATATATATACATTATCAACTTGTACATACTTCGCAGTGTGTGTGTGTATTTTAATATGTATGTGTAGTACCTATAGAGTTTTTATTAGTATAGTTGTGTACTTAAGTGACCATGATTGAGAAGAAGAGAGGTGTACTGGTGTAGATAAATAACCAGTAAAGAGAGAGAAATGAAGAAAAAAATCCACTGTAAGATAATGCAATAAGAATTATGTATTATGAATAACAAAATAGTGAGTGAAATGATGATATAAAGGAGTGTATAATGTGAAAACCAAGGATTAGGATATTGATTAATTTCTGCCATGTATCATCAGCAGTAAACTATCCTTAGGTAGCTACTCATTATTTTGTAGTATGAGGAAGAACATGAACACATTGGATCGAGAACTCAGAAATATGGCTTTGATACGTAAGAACATTGAACTGATATTTATAACCTACAACACATGCAATACACTATGGTTAATTACTCCTTACATTTTCTATAGCCTTGCAATAATTATCTGTACTGTCAATAATTGTCAATCATTAAATAACAATCAATACTATCAATAATTATCTGTAGGCAACTTATCTATTCTGTTATTATCTGGCTCACACAAAATAAGTTCAGACGTTATGATGAATGTTCAAATCTATTCAGACAAGAGTTGATAATTTGAGTGCCATATGATTACTATAGGTATTTCAGTGACTTATCAATCAATCAGGCTGCTATTATATCTCTGCAAAATTTAATACCCAGTCATTTAGATACATAATGCAAGGGAAGCTGTCACATAATGGTCTTGTAAGATGCATCAGGCACTCTCTGAGGTGTTACAATAGTAGTTCTTTTGTACGCAGTGTATGTGTTTTAGGTTACGATGATGGGGAAGTGGTCCTGTTGATGGGGGACGGTGGATGAGGTGATGGGGATGGATGAGGTGATGGGGATGGATGAGGTGATGGGATGAGATGATGGAGCGATGGGGGAATGGTGGAGATGATGGTGGATGGTGGATGAGGTGATGGGAATGGTGGATGAGATGATGGGGAGTGGTGGAGGTGATGGAGTGGTGGATGAGGTGATGGAGCGATGGGGGAATGATGGAGATGATGGTGGATGAGGTGATTGGGGATGGTGGATGAGGTGATGGCTCCGGAGTGGTGGATGAGGTGATGGAGTGGTGGATGAGATGATGGGGGATGGTGGATGAGGTATGGGGTGTGGATGAGGTAGTAATGGGGGATGGGGGATGGATGGGGTGAGACGTTGAAGATACTTAGGTAATCCCACAACTAAGGCAGGAGGGCAGGAGGCAACAAGGTCATGGTGATAGGGATGATTGATGATGATAGTGATGACAGAGTGATGATGATAGTAGATGATTACATGTCTCTGTCTCTGATGTCATGAACTCTATAACACTTTGCTGCTTGTCCTTCTGATACAATAATAGGAAACGTATGCACGAAATGTATACCAATTACCAAACAAGGAAAACAGACCATGTATAATGCGATATATGCATGGATAGAGTGAGTGTCTAACATGATTAAGTGATTCAGATATTTTGAATTTCTTGGAGATCTTATAACATTGTAAAGAGAAGGGTAACTTACATAATTAGTTCTGATGATGGTAAAGATGTTAATGCTGCAGTGCTGTTTTGTGGTGTGTGTGTGTGTGTACGTAAGTCCTTCACCAGCTGATCCCAACCCTCACTGAAATACAACAGAAAAGATGCAGTGATAACATGAGAAAATAAGGAAGCTACAAGAGGCCGCGAGACCTACACGTGGTAGTTCCTGTAAATGTAGTGATGTAAGAAACCACATTATCTAGTCAAAACAGTAGAAGGAGGGTGATTCAGATGAAACGATGTGAAAAAGGAAGATGTAGGAAAGTGGAGAAACAGGAGATAGAGGAAACAATAGAAACATGTATATGATGAACAAAGATCAGACAACTAATAGAGGAGTGCCGCCCTACCAGGTCCTGCGACTCCTGCCTCTCCCCCGCCCGCAGAACACTTCCTTGCTGTACATAAACTGTAGAGATTAACAACAATGTGTAAATAAAATGGATGTGCTTGTATGTCTGCTGTCTTTATTTACTTCCTGCCACTACCACACAGTCTCAAGCAATGATTATGCTATATAAAGCTATACTCTATAATATCCTTGGTGTCAAGTATGGAGTATGCCTCGTGTATTGGGGGGAGGGGGGGGGGGATAACCCATTGCTAATACCTAATTATGTATCCACAGTCTATGTAGTATTATAGATGCCTTAATTGGTGTTATTTTATTTTTTTCCTATTAACTTCTTACATCGGCTCAGGGTATCTTTAACACAGTAAACCCTCTCTAAATTGAGCCCATATAATTCAAACTTCGGATAATTCGACCTGTTTCAGGCCAGTTCAAATTTTTCAATAACTTGATTCCGATATTCAATATGATATATGAAATAATTTCAATATCTGGAAGTATGTCATTGTGAATTGGCTGAAATAGCAGACAGCAGGAATATAATTCAATCTGTGTGTGTGTGTAGGAAGGTATATGCCTACTAAGGAGTATGATAGAAGCATTACAAGGTGAAAAATATGTGACTTTCTAATCAACTCATCTTTGTTTCTTCCGGTACATCCACCACGGGGGATGTGCAGTCTGCTAAATTTTTTTTTTTTTTTTTTTTTTTTTTTTTTTTTTTTTTTCTTTCTTTTCCTTGTTCTATGTTTTGTGTATGTAGTTTTCTTGTTTCTTGGTGTGTTGTTTTTTTTTTTTTTTTTTGGCTGCCCTTGCCTGTGGGTGGTGGCCAGGCCAAGGGATTTTTTTGATAAGTGACGCCTTTGATAAGAGGCTCATACCGCCCCCCTGTGTCCTCCGATGCACTCGCAATCGAAGGTAGAGTTAATGGACAGCATGTGGGTGTTCTTAGGCCACTCGACGGTGCAGAAATATTTTAAGTGGATTTATGCGTCTCACTCTGGATCGAACTCGGGTCTTTGAGAACGCCACCCGGTGACACTAACCACTCTGCTACCGCCTACCCCCAGTTGGTTTATCCAACCAATGGGTTGGATAAAGCTCCCTCATAGCAAGCCTGCAGTGTTAGCCATTCACATTATGCTTCAGAGAGAGCACAAACAATGTATGAAAAATAAGTATTTTTTGACACAATCAGGTGGTAACATGCAAGCCTTCAGTCCACCACATCCCTCGGTTTAGTTTGTGTTATTTGGAGAATCTTCCCTTAACCCCTTGAGGCCCAGAGCGTAATTTCCATTGTAATTTAGCAACCATTAAACGATTTTGACTTATATAAGCAATATTTTATAGATATGACCTGCTTAGTATCCTTGTCCACTACTTAATTTGGTACATTGTCACTTTTCGTAATTTTATGGCTCGACAACATACAATTTTTATAGCTATGGAAAGATCTGGGCGTGAAGGGGTTAAATAAGACAAGGGTAATACAAATCAAGCCTTCATTCAGTATTTTCCACATCAACATAATTGCATATATCTGACAAGCACACACAACCATTCTTTGGACTCTCACATAATGCTAAGGGCAGACATATATCAAATCAAGGAAATATGACATCCATACATGCATACATCATGGGTTTACTACAGACACAGCACGATAAATAAAAAGTATACAGAGCTATGAATTCAGAAGTATTATTAGAAGTTCTGTAGTTCTCTGTAATTTGTCCACAATCTCTGGCGAGTAATGTATTCTACTTGCTATGAAACAACAAAGAACATGGCAGTAAATAAATGAAACTGATAAATTCATTCCCTTATAACAACAAAGATGTCAATATTGAGGCCCTGAAAAAGAGAAAGCCTGTTCATGTTAATACATACTTCAATTACTTCAATGACAGATATGTATGAATGCAAATAAAATCCATAAATATGAGTTATGTCGGCAATGTCAATGTCACTCAGCAAAGGGAAAGCAATCACTGTGCAATGAAAAGTATCTTGACAATGAGATGTCAAGTGCATACCTGAACCACAGCTATGAAAATTAAGGAGAAAAAATGTTGAAAATGAAAAGTATACAATATTGAATTCCCCAAAACTTGAAGAACATAAGAAAACAAGGAAGCTACAAGAGGCCGCGAGACCTACACGAGGTAGTTCCTGAAGGATGTAGATGGCATTGAAACTTTTCCTTCAATCACTGTAAACGACATCTATCCTTCAATCACTGCAAATGACATCTATCCTTCAATCACTGTAAACGACGTCTATCCTTCAATCACTGCAAATGACGTCTATCCTTCAATCACTGCTAACGACGTCTATCCTTCAATCACTGTAAACGACGTCTATCCTTCAATCACTGCTAAACGACGTCTATCCTTCAATCACTGCAAACGACATCTATCCTTCAATCACTGTAAACGACATCTATCCTTCAATCACTGTAAACGACATCTATCCTTCAATCACTGCAAACGACATCTATCCTTCAATCACTGTAACGACATCTATCCTTCAATCACTGTAAACGACATCTATCCTTCAATCACTGTAAACGACATCTAATATTCCCATAACACTCCAGACAAAACCATGATGCCAGGTTCTAAAATCTCTTCCCGCACAAACGCATCCTGAAAGTGAACTCACAATGTTACCATCACGCTATAATGTTAACCCCTTGAGAACCAGAACGTAATTTCCATTGTAATTTGGGTACCATTAGAAATTTTTTGTGAATATAAGCAATATTTTATAGATATATGACCTGTTTAGTATCCTTATCCACTAGCTGATTTGGTATATTAAGTCACTTTTTGTAATTTAATGGCTACCAACAGACAATTTTATATAGCAAAGGAAAGATCTGGGGGTCAAGGGGTTAATAAGTCACAAGTTACAATGTATGCATCACAACTGTTATAACTTGGTGACCTTAGAACAAAATTTTCAACACATAACTGGAAAAAAAATTGATGGGAGAGGAGGACAAGGATAAAATTATAGTCTATTTTTTTTAAACAAGGCAAACATTCCATGCTATCTTAAGGTCTCATGCTTAAAATGGTGCCTATGTTTACCTGATAATATGGTTAACTATGATAAAATACAACTGAAATTTAGAAGAAGCGTAGTATTCCCTTCTCTGGCATCAAATATCAGTCAGGAAGCAGCAAGGGGGCAGGATTTTTTGCCTCGTTAAAAAAAAGTGACTATAATATCTCATAGAACAAAGAGCTCATCTAAATATTCCTCTTTCCTCCTTGATGATTTCCTATATCATGTGTTTTTTTCCTTTGTATATAACTTCCTATGTTAAATGACTAGAGTAAAAATGTCTTCAGTATGTATGTATGTATACTGGCAACAGGGGTCCATAAACTAAACAAACGAATGACTCTGTGATAGAACATAAGTACATAAGAACATAAGAACATAAGAACATAAGAAAATAAGGAAGCTACAATAGACATGATGTAAATGACAAAAATAATCACCATAACAAAAACATTAAAGAGGAGGAACACTTAACATAACAAAAAACACTCACACAAAAAATCAAAAGAATATCAAGAAACAAGATACAGGAGAACCTCGTTTAACCGGCATTTAAAACAACGGCAGCCTCAAACACACGCACTACAACCCAGCTTTTTTTTTTTTTTTTTTTTTTCCACTGATAACTCTGGAACTCTCTTCCTGTTTCTATTTTTCCACTTTCCTATGACTTACATCTTTTCAAATAAAGTAACAAGACACTCCCGAACTAAATTGGTCACCCTTTTTTATTTATCTCTTACTGTCTTCTTATAGGGACTGCCCACTAAGCGCCTTTGTGTTACCCATTTTTGTTGTGCCCTTGCCTTATGAAAAAAAAAAAAAAAAAAAAAAAAGGGATTTTGGGCGATTCCATAAGAGTAACTCTCAAAACAACGGCAAAATGAGTTATCCGGCATGCGCTCCCCCCGTGGGTGCCGGATAAACGAGGTTCTCCTGTATATAGCATTAAATTTGATGGTAGTGGCGGTGATCCTACTACTTCTACTACTACTACTACTACTGCTACTACTGCTACCACTACTACTCTACTACTACTACTACTACTACTGCTACTACTACTACTACTGCTACCACTACTACTTATACTACTACTACTACTGCTACTGTAATAACGATATAAATAATAGTAATTTTGTGATTATCATTGTCATCAAACAAAGAATGCACTATTTTCTTAACATTCCTTGCTCCCTTAATTACTTTTACATTCCGATAAATGTTTCTCACAATCCGGTGCAAGCTTAAAGAGAACTACATCAAGCTTTGTATTCTGTATTACAATTCTCGGCATAAAAGAAGATTGAGTTCTCCGCCGCAATAACAACTGATTCTCAAAGCAAACGCACGCAAACGCAAACACAAACTTAACCTTAACCCTTCACACCCAGATCTTTCCTTGGCTATATAAAATCATCTGTTGTTAGCCATAAAATTAAGAAAAGTAACTTAATATACCAAACTAGTTAGTCGACAAGGATACTAAACAGGACATATCTATTGAAATATTACATACATTCATTAAAAATAGTCTAATGGTATCCAAAATACAAAGGAAATTACGTTCTGGGTCTCGAGGGGTTAAGACAATACGTAGGTCAATAAAATCTTTGATCAGTTACTATACAAGACTAAGGAAGAAGGAAGAGTATAGAATGAGGTGGAAGAGAAAGAGGAAATGGGAGAGGTGGAAAAGAACAAATTCGAGGATGAGAAATAGGAGGAGGAGGAGGAAGAGGACAAGAACAAGAAGGAAGAAGAGGAGGAACATAAGGAAGCTACAAGAGGCCCGAACGTGGTAGTTCCTGTAAATATCAATCAAAGTGCTCAAAATATAAATCATTCACATAATATGAGGCATGAATATAAATACTATATATGATTCTACTAGCCAGAAAGTCACGTCACCTTCAGCCTAAAAACCTTGCTACTAGTAACTGCTTTGCTGGGTATTACATAATTGAATTAAATTAATGCTAAAAAGGGAAAATGTGCCAGACATCAGAGGTCATATGGCACTATGACAAAGCATAATAAAGGGGAGGGCTTATAGAGAAAGAGTGAAACGGTGAGGGAAGGGGAAGGAACGTTAAAGCAGTATGGTTAGATCAGAGGAAGGATGTGTATTTGTTGGGGGAAGGAGATCATCAATTGGGAATTACAGAACAACTTACTTGATGTTATAAATCAACACCATTCACATCTTTGGAGTTCAACACCATTCAACTGTAACTCTTGTGCTTCTGAAGGCTTAATGTTTAACAGATGCTGGTGGGTGTCCTTATTATGTGTGATGGGGTTCTATTGAAGTTCAGTTTCAGTCATGAGGTAGTTGCCAGCTTGTCCTATCTGCCACCTCCACCTCCACCGTTGCTACTATTAAAGAGAAAAAAGCAAAAAATATCACAAGACAATTTCTTTTTTATTTTAGGATTCAATGATTTCTCTGATGTTTGTCCGTCAACGCTAGGGAACAAAATTGATAGGGACAACAAATCATGGGAACCGAAGGAAGTTTTGAGCAACTTTCATCTCATTTCAAAAACTGACACTCGCAAGACTTCAATTTCAGCCTTACTCTTTTTCGCATCGTACATGTTTGACAACCCTATTTCCCGCTTTCACATAACTCAAAAAGTGACATCTTTCCTAAATGACTAAATTACAACACATTTCCTATTGTTTCTTTCAACTTAGACCTTTTTAGAACTTACTAAACTTTCCTTTCTGACGATTTTTATTTCCTACCGTTCGTTTCCTTTGCGCAATTCGTTTTTTTACTTATCCTTTATTTCACACTACAAACTCTCAAACTGAACTCTTAAGAGAAAACAAAACCTAACATTTTATGAACAATGAATTTTCTGTAACTTCTTTCAAGATTAGCAGATCACGATAACCTTTTCTTCACATTATTTTTGCATCCAGTTATCATCTGACACAACTACGTACTTGCAATATTAGAAAATTAAGATAACCTTTTCTTCTTCACAGTTTTGTATCCAGTTATCATCTGACACAACTACTTTCAAGATTAGCAAATCACGATAACCTTTTCTTCACATTATTTTTGCATCCAGTTATTATCTGACACCTCTCAAAGCTTGACAAGAATAATATGAGTCAGTTCTTTACATCTTTGGTCTCGGACATTACTCGTCAAGTTCCCTTCCTTGGCTGGCTGTGTCGTGTAAGGCTGTGTCATGTAAGAGTCTTGCCTTCCTTAACCCCTTGAGACCCAGAACATAATTTCCATCGTAATTTGGGCACCATTAGACGAATTTTAGTGACTATAAGCAATATTTTATAGCTATGACCTGTTTAGTATCCTTGTTCACTAACTAATTTGGTATATTCAGTTACTTTTCGTAATTTTATGGCTCAACAACATACAATTTTTTATAGCAAAGGAAAGATCTGGGTGTGAAGGGGTTAATTTGAGTTCCCAAAATGCCTTGCAACCTCAAAACTTATCGTATACTTCTAAAATAATAACATGGTCATAATAACATGCGTGCGATCTCAGGACCTGTACACTCATTTCTGTGCAGTGTTTTATCCTGCAACTCTTATCTTGCACAATTCTTTAAAAAAAACTTGACTTTAAACAGTATTTTTGAGCCTGCCTTTACACACACACACAAAAAAAACTGACTAGCAATGTGTAAATTTGAGAAAGTATTCTTGTCATCCTAAAACATGGTTGGTCATCGCTTACAAATGAGTGATGCACACACGGTAAACAAGTACTATCGGCGCACGGGGCTCTGATGACTAGGGGAGAGCGGGGCAGGTTGCATCGAGGGTAGGTTGCATCATTGCCTCTAACTCGCATTAACTTTTTTTATTATTATTATTGTAGTTGTAGTAGTAGTTTATAGTAGTAGTAGTAGTAGTAGTAGTAGTAGTAGTAGTAGTAGTAGTAGTAGTAGTAGTAGTTTATAGTAGTAGTAGTAGTAGTAGTAGTAGTAGTAGTAGTAGTAGTAGTAGTATTAAGACGATGTACGTGTCATAACATGCGAGTTAGAGGCAATGATGCAACCTGCCCCGCTCTCCCCTACCGTAAACATTCAATCCACCGCTGGGCTACCAACGTGTGCTAAGTCGACCACTCATAATTCCACTCTCCTTCGTTCCATTGAAGAAATTGAGGCAATGGATAGAGATAGTTGGAAGCGTATCATCGGCCGTCTAACCTCATAAAATTTTGGGAAAAACTGACATTAACCAGAAAGAAGAAAAGAAGTAGTTCCGTGGTGTCAATATTTAGCGTATATCAGGCGCCTAGAATTGAAACGGCACAAGCGCCACTTTTAAAAAGCTGAGAAAAACGCGCTTAAAGTTTAATCTAAGAAAATCAAGATATGAAACGGCACAAGCGCCACTTTTAAAACACTGAGAAAAACGCGCTTAAAGTTTAATCTAAGAAAATCAAGATATGAAACGGCACAAGTGCCATTTTTTATCAATGAAAAAAAATGCACCTAAAGTGTTTTCAAAGTAAATCAGCAACAAATGAAGATATTGTAATGGGGTTTGTTTGTGTTTTTCTCAGTTTTTTAAAAGTGGCGTTTGTGCCGTTTCAATTCTAGGCGCCTGATATTGTGCACCGATATTTTCTTTACCTTGTACACTTCTGCCCCCATATCCACTTTCAAGCCTCATATATTGGCAACACATTTTGACTGAGCACCTTTACCCTCTGTACATCCCCAGCATCAGCCTGAACATAAGAAAATAAGGAAGCTACAAGAGGCCGCAAGACCTACACGTGGGTCTCACACAATAAGAAAATAAGAACAAGGAAGAAAATAAGGAAGAAATAAGAAGGAATAAGAAGAAAATAAGAAAATAAGGAAGCTACAAGAGGCCGCGAGACCTACACGTGGGTCACACAATAAGAAAATAAGAACAAGGAAGAAAATAAGGAAGAAATAAGAAGGAATAAGAAGAAAATAAGAAAGCTAAAAGAGGCCCCGAGACCTACACGTGGTAGTTCCTGTAAACAATATCAATCAAAGTGCACAAAATATAAAGCATACACATAATAATAATAATAATAATAATAATAATAATAATATAAGTGGTATAAGCCTGACTAAAGAGTACAGACTACAGCACCTTTCTGCTCCACTTTGACTTTTTCTGTTTGATTTTGAGGCATCAATGCTTTGTTTTGTGTGCTGGTCACTAACCTTGCTCTCATGCTTTCTATAACAAAAGGAATATTTTCAGCCTATGACACCTTGAAGCAACATCTTATTTTCCATCTCACACAACTTTGCCTCATTATTTCCTCCTTATTTGGAACTTTGTATAGTCAATAACTTTGTCGTTGGTACTTGCAAAGTGTCCAGATAGGATCAAAGTATCTTATCTTATCCTCCTTATTTCCTCATCTCAACCATCTTTTCTTTAGTTCTTTGTTTTCGCTTCACCCATTTATGCAATGCGGTGATATTTTACACTTATCAGTCCATAACCAAAGTCAACATATTCTTTGTGTTCTTTTTTGGCGAAGAAGATTCTATCTCATCCATGGCAATCTCTTCATTACATGTTTTTATCTGCACAAAACAACCTCAGGACTTCTCAGCCTCACATATTTACAAGTTGACTTTTCTGCTGTTAACCCCTTGAGGCCCAGAACGTAATTTCCTTTGTATTTTGGTAACTATTTAATAAATATAAGTAATATTTCAATAGATATGACCTGATTAGTATCCTTGTTCACTAACTAATTTGGTATATTAAGTTATTTTTTCGTAATTTTATGGCTAACAGACAATTTAATATAGCCAAGGAAAGAGCTGGGTGTGAAGGGGTTGAGTCAGGTACAAAAATGGCTGCTGTAACTATACTGTCCCACACACATCCACATCCCTTTCTACACAGCACCTGCAACACTTACTTGAGGCGATTATTTCAGAGTCAATAAGCGCCATCAATAAAAAACTAAGAAAATGGCTTCAAAATGTTTCAATGTTCAAAAGATATGACATTTTGAACATTGAAACATTTTGAAGCCATTTTCTTAGTTTTTATTGATGGCGCTTAACGACTTTCTGAAATAAGCGCCTCACTTGCCCTTACATAAAGAAAGCTTCTATGCTGTACAGAAAGAAACACATACAATTTCCTAAACACACTCTCCTTATCGCCATATACCTTTACTACAATAGGCTAGTCTTTCACTGGTCCAGTCATGAATATTTTAAAGCAAGATTATTATCATGATGCTCTTACACAAAAAGTGGCTTTTACGCTGCCAAGACCGAGGCATTCTTGTCAACATCTCTTATACAAACTTCAAACAAAGTAATTACAGTTCTTCCCAAGTACGGTAAAGTCTGGCATGTTCGGATTTGACAAATTTGGAATAGGCGACCCTAATCAACTGCTACCCTGATTCACATTTGGCAATTATTTTACACTCCAGGCACTCTCTTAACCCCTTCAGAACCAGAACGTAATTTCCATTGTAATTTGGCTACTATAAGACGAATTTTAGTGAATATAAGCAATATTTTATAGATATAACCTGTGTAGTATCCTTGTCAACTATCATATTTGGTATATTTAGTTACTTCTTGTAATTTTATGGCTAACAACAGACAATTTTTTTTTTAGCAAAGGAAAGATCTGGGTCGTGAAGGGGTTAAAACAATGTAATTACAGTTCTTCCCAAGTACAGTAAAGTCTTGCATTAGGCATGTTCGGATTTGACAAATTTGCAATAGGCGACCCTGATCAACTACTACCCTGATTCTCATTTGGCGACCTATTATCCCATTTGGCAATCATTTTACACTCAAGGCAACACTCTTAATTGTTCTTTACTTTTACTCTTTAATACTTTACCACAAACAGTTTACTTATCATTAAATTCACATTTTATCTCTTGGTATCTGATAATCAGTGTCCCGGGGTAGCGCGTTGTCACCCACCACAGTCTCGAGGGCTAATGTGACGAAATTAATTAATGCTAAAAAGGGGAAAATGTGCCAGACATCAGAGGTCATATGGCACTATGGCAAAGCATAATAAAGGGGAGGGCTTATAGAGGCGGTAGCGGAGTGGTTAGCGTCTCTGACTGGCGTTCTCGGTGACCCGAGTTCGATCCCCGAAGAAAACCAAAACCTTTCTGCATCGTCGAGTGGCCTCAGAACACCCACATGCCCTGCCCATCAACTCTACCTTCAATTGCGAGTGTATCGGAGGACACAGGGGGGCGGCATGAGCCTCTAATCACAGGCGTCACTATAGAAATCCTGCCTGCGCCACCACGGGCGAGGACCAACCATCACAGCCCTCAGGTGAACGGAAAAAAATCAGGCATAAGCCACCATATAGTATGCAAAACACGACTTACTCTCCGATGCTTTGGTACCAATTAATAATTTTACTATCGTTTTAACAATTCACATTTGGGTCGCTTTCTCCAGCACCAATTAGTCACCAAATCAAGACTTTACTATACTTTATCCGATACTTCTTACAGCAAGACTTCATTGACTGTTCAATTAAACTACTACTGGCTCCTATGACCACCCATTCCAACACAAAGCTGTAAACACCTATCACATACGTACAACCTACAAATACTTCCTCAGTGCTCTGTCCCTAATACTCAAATAGCAGCATGGCTTTTATGCTATCCTCTCGAGCATAATTCATATCCCTAAAGCAGAGGTTCTCAACTCGTTTCATGCCATGGACCACTTGCCCAATTGAAAAAAATCATGGACCATCTCCTTTTTGACTTATGAAAAATGATGAAAAAGGGTAGATTTTAAAGGTAGGTAAAGGGTTGGTTATAAATATATATCCTGTAAATATAAAGTATAGAATTTTCAGAAATAAATAAAATAATACTAGGCAGCTAATATATTGGTTTCGTATATATTTCAGTTCATTTCCAAATATCGTGAACGTCCTGTGGATCACTAAAAAAGTCATCTTGGACCACCAGTTGAGAACCACTGCCCTAAACCAAACACTACCTTAGTCTTACACTCTTCACAAACCCTCATCACAAAATATAACCCTTGTTTTGAAAGGCAGGTTCCGTGTTACACGGGTCAGCCTTTATCACCTAATGGCAGCTCACCAAGCCACCTGGTTTGGTTCTAACAGTCTAACTTGCCTGGCAATTCCATTGTTTATAAAATACATGGTTTGCTGTCTACACTAACCATCTGTCAATGGACGACACAGCTCCTGCGTTAGTTACTCACAGCAAAATGGTAGATGGTAGACTTCACATCATTCCTCACCCTTCACTTCACCTTGTACCACCTACCCACCTTCTTGCTCATTAACCCCTTGAGACCCAGAACGTAATTTCCATTGTAATTTGGTACCATTAGACAATTTTTAGTGAATATAAGCAATATTTTATAGATATGACCTGTTTAGTATCCTTGTCGACTAAGTAATTTGGTATATTCAGTCACTTTTCGTAATTTTATGGCTAACAACAGATGATTTTTTATAGCAAATGAAAGATCTGGGTGTGAAGGGGTTAATCCTTTAGAAACACCTAACTAACCCCTTTGATTTCTGTCTCTCTCTTTAAACAACCAAGCAAAAAATATTGAACAAATACTAATTAGCCATCATGACATGTGTGAACTGACATTAACCCCTTTAGACCCAGAACATAATTTCCATTGATATTTAGGCACCATTAGACCCTTTTTAGCGACTATAAGCAATATTTTATAGATATGACCTATTTAGTATCTTTGTCGACGAGCTAATTTGGTATATCAGTTACTTTTAATGATTTTATGGCTCGACAACATACAATTTTTTATAGCAAAGGAAAAATCTGGGCGCGAAGGGGTTAAGACAGCGGTCAATTATATAAATGAAATATGTACCTACGCATAACATTATGATAATCAGCATTAATTTATTATCTTAATTTCTTTCATACACATGTGCACACACACACAGGCACACAAACACACAAAACTGGACTATATTGTCTTTGGTTTGTAAAGGATAAGTTCTATGTACACGGCCAATGCAAAGCAACAGCTATCTCCTAATGAGAGAAGAGAGAGAGAGAGAGAGAGAGAGAGAGAGAGAAGAGAGAGAGAGAGAGAGAGAGAGAGAGTAGAGAGGAGAGAGAGAGAGAGGAGAGAGAGAGGAGAGAGAGAGAGAGAGAGAGAGAGAGAGAGAGAGAGAGAGAGAGTGAGAGTGAGAGGAGAGTGAGAGGAGAGAGGAGGAGAGAGAGAGGAGAGAGAGAGAGGAGAGAGAGAGAGAGAGGAGAGGAGTGAGAGGAGAGAGAGAGGAGAGAAAAAAAAGAGATCTCTAATGAGAGAGAGAGAGGAGAGAGAGAGAGAGAGAGAGAGAGAGAGAGAGAGAGAGAGAGAGAGAGAGAGAGAGAGAGAGAGAGAGAGAGAGAGAGAGAGGAGAGAGAGGAGAGAGGAGAGAGAGAGGAGAGAGAGAGAGAGAGAGAGAGAGAGGAGAGAGGAGAGGAGAGAGGAGAGAGAGAGAGAGCGAGAGAGAGAGAGAGAGAGAGAGAGAATATGCAGTAATCATTTGTCTGAACATCCAAATACACATGAAAATAAGAGAAAATAAATAATCATAATATATGTAATACTATCTATGGCAAGTTTCAAATGAGTACACACAACTCATGAATAACCCTCTTGAATATAGCATCTGTTTACTTAGTTTGCTTTCTTGTCACTGAAAAACAACAAATTCAACCCACACAACACCCCCTTCCTATCCCCCCCCCCACTGCCTCCCCTCCTACACAAATGCATCCACACACACACACACATACCTCCAATGGTTACAGGTAGTTTCGTACACAAGTTGTTTCGTACCCAGGTTTTGTTAGTTGTTCGTACACCAATTTTGAGTTTTTTCGTACGTATCTGGCGTCGTTTCGTAACTCTAGTCAACAAGTTCGACTCTGAGGCGAGTGTACGAAACGACTATGGTTGGTTTCATATAGACTACGAAACAACTTTTTGGTGTACGAATCTACTGGTGTATGAAACAACTTGTGTACGAACTGACTGCACCCCCCTCCAATATACTGTCTCAGCAGGCATATGGCGCATTGCGTAAGAGTCTCAACACTTTCCTTCCTTCCTCTCCCAACCTCCACCCATGTACTGAAGTGTGGAGGGAACAGAGGGAGAGGAAGGGTCTCTTAACACAGAAAAGCTAATTCGATGTTCACTTCCCATAGCAGCAGTGACAGCAGCAGCAGCAGAAATAGCAACAACGCATGCATTCGTGGGTTCTAGAGGAAAACAATGAAGGGGAGATTACAGGACACCTTAATACTAGGAGGCTGAGGTCAATAGATGCTTCCGTCGCCGTCGTCGCTACCTTTCCTCCGCGTGGCATTTGAGGCGGCCAAGGCAGCAGCAACGAGGGCCGCGTGCTTGCCATGGCCCCTCTCCCTCATCCTAAGCCTCCTACTGGCCCTGGTTGTGCTATTATTTGGAGATTTATGCCCCGTCTCCAAGCTTCTAAGTGTCCGGTCAGCTCTCCGCCCGACTCCCAGAGACCTCCTGAGGGTGTCACGGTGGGAGGATGTGTTGGTGGCCTCGTCCTCCTCCCCTCGGCCTGCTAAGGGGCCGTCCGTGTCAGGCTGAGGCTTGGCCGAGACACGGATGAAGGGAGAGGCGGTGGTGAGGTACAGGCTTGTGTCATAGGAGAACATCACACCGAGTGCCACGTTGAAGGCCGAAGCGTCGTAGTGGTGGCAGCCGGAATAGCGGAACAGTGGCTTCTTGTCGTACCTGTGGAGTGGGAAAGGGAAGAATAGGGATGGCTGGGGTTAGTGCCAATATAACACTGTCATTATTCAATCAATCAATCATTGGGGGCATACGCCATACGCCACACCCACCACATACAGAAGTACAGCTTCCCTCATAGAAATGCAGAAGTTTGGAATGGACTAAATGAGGTGATATCGGCAAATAATGTGCACCAACTGAAAGAAAGACTGGATAAATGTAGCTACGGAGACGGGACCCCACGAGTATAGCTCAGGCCCTGTAAATCCTTGTAGTCACCACCACCATCACATCACCATCATCCTTAGAGTAAACAGTGAAAATATTCTTTGTAAAAAAACAAAATCCTCAAACAATATAAAATTTTCAAAAAAAAAAAAAAAAAAAAAAAAAAAAAAAAAAAAAAAAAAAAAAAACCACCCGAGGTAAATACAGCCCGCCTCACCTGCAGCCCGTGTCCTGCGCCCCGATGGGACTGATACAGTTGTGTGTGAGGGCACAGGAGATCCAGGGCCGCATGAGGCGATGGTGGACGCCCTCACTGTTGTACACCAGCACCGTGCCCGCGTCTCCCATCTGAAGCAACAACAGTAACATGGGCATCAATGGGAGGACACAGAAACCTCTTCTATTTTCTTCATCTTTTGATTCATTCTCCTTTTAATTTTTTAGGGAAGGAATGTATGAAGGAGGGAAGGAGGGAAGGAAGGAAGGAAGGGAAGAAGGAATGAAAGAAGGAAGGAGGGAAAGGAAGGAAGGAAGTAAGGAAGAAAGGAATGAATGAATGAATCAATCAAGGAAGGAATGAATGAATGAAGAAAGAAAGGAAGGAGGGAAGGAAAGAAAGAAGGATTGAATGAATGAATAAATGAATGAAGGAAGGAAGGAAGGAAGAAAGGAAGGAAAGAATGAATGAATGAATGAAGGAAGGGAAACAAGGAAGGAAGGAAGGAAGGAAGGAAGGAAGGAAGAAGGAAGGAAGAAAGGAAGAAAGAAGAAAGGAAGGAGGGGGGGAGGGAAGGCAGGAAGGAAGGAAGGAAGGAAGAAAGAAAGAAAGGAAGAAAGAAAGAAAGGAAGGAAGGAAGGAAGGAGGGAGGGAGGGAGGGAGGGAAGGCAGGAAGGCAGGAAGGAAGGAAGGAGGGAATGAAGGAAGGAAGGAAGGAAGGAAGGAAGGAAGGAAGGAAGGAAGGAAGGAAGGAAGGAAGGAAGGAAGGAAGGAAGGAAGGAAGGAAGGAAGGAGGGAGGGAGGGAAGGCAGGAAGGCAGGAAGGAAGGAAGGAGGGAATGAATGAATGAAGGAAGGAAGGAAGGAAGGAAGGAAAGAGGGAGGGAGGGAGGGAGGGAGGGAGGGAGGGGGAGGGAGGGAGGGAGGGAGAGGGAGGGAGGGAGGGCAGGAAGGAAGGAAGGAGGGAATGAATGAAGGAAGGAAGGAAGGAAGGAAGGAAGGAAGGAAGGAAGGAAGGAGGGAGGGAGGGAGGGAGGGAGGGAGGGAGGGAGGGAGGGAAGGCAGGAAGGCAGGAAGGAGAGAAGAAAGGAATGAATGAATGAATGAAGGAAGGAAGTAAGGAAGAAAGAAGGAAGGAAGGAAAAGCCCACCTGTTGGAAGTCATAGTTGTGCTTCTTGGTGTGGAAGAAAGAAAACATGTTGGGGTGAGTGAGAGCCGCTGAGGGGAGGTGAGCCGGGTCAATCAGGGGCCAGGTCAACACTCCCCCACTCTTCAGGGCCTGGCTGCTCCACCCCTCCGCCAGCTTCCCCACCTGCTCCACCGCCACTCCACCTTCCTCGCTCCCCGCCAACCGCACCCCAGCATCCAGCCAAAACACCGCCCCAGACCGAACCAGCAGCTCCTAAGGGTAAGTTTAGCCAAAGTAAGTTTAACCTTAGGATAGAATGGAATTTTTGCCTCGTTAAAAAAAAATAGACTATAGATTCATAGACATTTTACAGACAAATTTATATATTATGTAGGGAAGAAAAGCAGGCTAGGTTCTTTATAGGATCATACCACTCTTAACTCCTTCATATCAGATTTTTACTTTGCTATAAAAAATTGTATGTTGTCGAGCCATAAAATTACGGTCACTTAATATACCAAATTAGTTAGTGGACAGGGATACTAAACAGGTCATTCATATCTATAAAATATTGCTGATATTAATTAAAATAGTCTTTTGGCCTACCTAAATTACAATGGAAATAACGTTCTGGGTCTCAAGGGGTTAAGGTAAGTTTAGCTCCTAAGGGTAGAGAGGCGCGAGGTCATTCTAGGAGTAAGTTTAGTCCAAGTTAGACCGAACCAGCAGCTCCTAGGGGGTAAGTTCAGCCCAAGTTATATACAAGATGCATTAGTGTACTGGAATCAATAACAGTTGCTAATTTTTAATGTAACGCTATTGGATATGGTACCAGTAAATTTCTGCATACATTATTGATACCTTAACAAACAGGTACCAAGTGTTAATACCATATCACTACCTAGAAGCTATTAACAAATTAACAAATAATTTAACTTTCCCTGAAAAGCTTAGCTTCATATAGGCAAGCTGCAGCTGTACAACTTATTTTGTAAAAACTTTATCTTATCGTAAACAACTGTAAGCTATGAATAAATGTTTCAAATGTTTCATGTAACGGTCAAATATATTTATTATGTAAGGAAGAAAACTAGTCTAGGTTCTAAACAGGATCATGGCACTCTTAACCCCTTCACACCCAGATCTTTCCTTTGCTATATAAAATTGTCTGTTGTCGAGCCATAAAATTACGAAAAGTCACTGAATATACCCAATTAGTTAGTGGACAAGGATACTAAACAGGTCATAGCTATAAAACATTGCTTATATTCACTTAAAATTGTCTCACGGTACCCAAATTACAATGGAAATTACGTTCTGGGCCTCAAGGGGTTAAGCTAAGGGTCTAATACAGTTACATCTATCAACTTGTAGAAATAAGAGGAGGATGAATAGACAGTGTCCTCTCACCTGGATGATGATGGGACGGTAGGCCTTGAGGTGGTGGTCCCTGAGGTGTGAGGGGTAGAGGGAGAAGTCAAAGGGCTCCACCACGCAGGAAGTGTTGCAGGTCTCCTCCAGCTGACCAGGGAAGGAGGGAACGAGGTGGCTAAGGTTTAATGTGAATAGAAATTAAAAGGGAAAAGATATCAGAAAGGAAGAGCGAGGCAAAAGTGAAGAAAGAATGTGTTGAGGTAGACAATGAAATAAATACATGAACAAAATACAGAGTAACAAGTGGCATATGGAAGACTCAAGAGTTGCTGCAGAAGACAAGAGAAGGAAAACATGTAAGTCTGAGATTGTTGACATCATAAGAAATTAATAATCAACACAACAAACTGAGGAGGGATAGTCTGCCCGACCCAAACACCGGCAGACTAGGGCGGAGACTGACCTGTTGCATCTCCAGTGTGGTCAGGTCAAGGCCGTACACCACCAGGGTCAGGTTGGGCAGGAGCAGCTGTGCCAGGCCTGCCAAGCCCTCCACCTGCCACACCTGTCCACTCCACACCTGCACACCACAGCAAAACAAGGATTAGTCCGAGTGCATCTTCTTTTGTTAACCCTTCACACCCAGATCTTTCCTTTGCTATATAAAATCGTTGGTTGTTAGCCATAAAATTACGAAAAGTAACTTAATATACCAAATTAGCTAGTGGACAAGGATACTAAACATAGAATAAGAGAAGACAACTAATTAAAGACCCAGACGACAAGAAGAAACACGTCGGGGAGTGCCGATGAAAAAGGCCAGACTCCCGACCAACAACTGAACTGAACTGACTGACAGAGATGCTGCTGCTATTGCTACGATGACTACATCTCCCGCCACTCACTGCTGAGGCCAGCACAGGGGTGGAGAGGTTGTCCCAGGAGTGGTGGGGGTAGAGCTGAGCACCCTCCACAAAGCCCAGTCTCTCCAAGTCCTCCTCGTCACAAGTCATCCTCCCCTCCAGCTCCTCCTGCTCAATAGGACAAAAATAATCCATTAGAACATAAGAACATAAGAACATAAGAACATAAGAAAGCTACAAGAGGCCGTGAGACCTACACAAGGTAGTTCCTGTTACTTAACTCTACCTATATCCATCTCTTTCCCCATCCATGAATTTATCCAGACTCCTTTTAAGGACCTCAGTAGACTCCGCTTAGAGTATAGACCCCTATCCGCTAGAGAAGGGAGATTGGTACACATTAATACTCGAGTTTGATGATAACTACAAATTAAAGTTTGGTTCAGCCCGTGTTCCCTTCATCGCCTACTTACACCTGTCACTCTGTCTATACGTGAGAAGAAAGGTAAAGATGGGGGCATACGCTATGCTGCGCGTGGCCTTCAGTGCTCATCTCCATGGCATTAGCCCTTTGAGCCTGTGGTGGGTGAGGACCCGTTACCCTGGGACAGGGCTAGTGTGACATCCGGGTTACCACAGTTACCTTCCCCAGGTTTCCCCAGGTACCCATTTATCAACCCCGAATGGGAGGAGAACAACTGGGTTGGCTGGAAATTGTTGAATGGAATTCATTCATATCAAACCTACATGAAAAATACAAAATAGGTATACAAAATGAATAGCTTTTTCATACCACAAGAGCTTCATGAATTACTTCAAAGTTATTCTAGTGATGTCATGGTACAAATTTGTAACTTATACATACAAAAAGGAAAAACAAATCACAGAAGACCAACAGGAACTACCAAGTGTAAATCTCGCGGCCTCTTGTAGCTTCCTTATGTTTCGTATGTTCTTAATATCAACATAGGCATGAATATTCTTAGCTTTGTTTATTCCATACACTTAGACAGGCCCGCCACACACTCACCTTGAGGTTGTGTGCGACAATGGAGTGTATGGCGGGGCCGGTGGGCGGGGTGGAGGTGAGGGTGGAGAGGAGCACCACGCTGGCCACCACACACACACACCCGCCCACCACCGACCGCATCAGCCGCATCTCACCCCACCACCACACCAACCATCACAACCTGACACCACAGGGGGGAAAAACATTATTATTTCTGTATATATATTTCTACTATCATCACTAATTATTTCTCTCCCTTTCTTTATATATATTTCTACTATCATCATTAATTATTTCACCAATCATCACAACCTGTTAGCAGAGGGAGCAAAAAACATTACTATTTCTTTCTATATATTTCTACCATCAAAACTAATTCTCTCTCTCCCTTTCTTTATATATATTTCTACTATTAGCACTATTTTTTTCTCTCCCTTTCTCTCTCTCCTCTATGTATCCCATCATCAGCTGTCACATTCCACACAGCTCTTGGCTTTGAAATGTCTAAAATCCAAAATAAATGTAACTAAATCTAAATTAAACAATAAATGTACCTCCTGATGGGTAGTACTGTATATAACTGAGGTCTGTACTAACCTAACCTAACCTAACCTAACTGAACCTGAGTATATTGAGTATTGAGTCTCTTCTTGCAGCCTTCATTTCAACATAATTCCTACTTCATTAGTTGATTGATTTAATGGGTTTATGGAACTGTCGCCGATGGGAATTCTCGCCGAAACACCAACTTAGAACTCTCGTCGACGTGGAAATGTTAACCTAACCTGGACATTGGCACCTAACTTAGCCTAACTGATCAAGCTAACGATAGTATTTCATCCCTGAATGCAGAAACACGGGTAAAACTTGATTAAATGTATATATTGGTCCTGTAATATCAAGAATTGGAACACTCGACGACAGCGGCGAGAATTCCTATCGGCGACAGTTCCAGGTACCATTTAATGCCAAAAAAGGTGAATGTGCCAGACATCAGAGGTCATATGGCACTATGGCAAAGCATAAAAAGGGTCAGGGTTATAGAAAAATAGTGAAACGGTGAGGGAAGGGGAAAGAACGGAATGTTACAGCAGGATGGTTAGATCAGATGTAGGATGTGGATTTGTTGGAGGAAGGAGGTTAAATTTTCCAGGGAGGAAGGGGATACTTCATTAGTACATCAGTGCTTTTTACACGGTTACAGGGAGTTTCCTACACAAGTTGTTACGTACCCAGGTTTTGTTAGTTGTTTCGTACACTGATTTGGCGTTTTTTCGTACATACCTGGTGTCGTTTCGTAGCTCTAGTAATAAAGTTCAACTCTGAGCTGATTGTACGAAACGACTATGGTTTCATGTAGACAAGGAAACGACTTATAGGTGTAAGAATCTACTGGTGTACGAAACAACTTGTGTACGAACTGACTACAGCCCCTTCACAACATCCCTATGGCGACGGTAACCAAACAAACCCACCCACCCTGCCAAGAACACACATCAGTTTATTCTCCTATAGCCTTTCCATAGCCTCCCCTGACGCCTGCCTGACATAGGATTGAACAGGGAATATTACTCACTCATATACTGGCTTCCAAACTTCCAATATATTAACTTACAGGTGAAAAAAGAGACGAAAGAGACGGTAGCCTCGAAACGTAAACAACCAGTCGAGAAAACACGCGAAATAATGGCCAATCTTGCTTCACGGACCATATATTTTGACTATTTTTTCCCTTATAAAGCCTTACAGTTAAGTTTTGAATAATCAATATAAAGTAATATCTTAATACAACTTTATACTACAGTCAGATACTACTGTAGTTTCAGGGGAAATGTTATATCTACTTTAAATACGATAATGAGACTGTCTCAAATTGAAGGGTGGTACCACAACAACCTTGAAAATTTTAATCATGGAGGTACTCAGACTGGTTTTATATCAGAGCCTACTAGGTAGATAAAGATGATGATAGAGCAATACACTTCAGAGCCTTACCTAAGCCTTGAAACCATAGAGCAGTGATTCCCAACCTTTACACCTTGGAGGAACCCCTGTAATAATTTTTCATATTCCAAGGAACCCCTATATATAAGGCGTATTTTGTAGTGTCCTTCTGGAGTAAAATTATACTTATTTAAGCTCCGCCCCTGCTTGCCATCACAAAATACGATTGTAGCGCTGCCAAAGCTCTTTCTTGATGTTGCCGAGAGTAAAAGTGTCGTACACTTCATTACCTCTTACAGAGGCTCAAGGAATATCGTTAAGGTTGACATTATTGAAGGCACAGCAAAGAGTAGTAGCGTGATTGTCTGTATTACACATCGATATCTAATTGTTTTGAGCTCTTAGAATGGCCTAGCATTGTTTTCTAACTCTATAGATGAACTTTATATTAAACTGAAATGTTTAGGGCGCTATGAAACTGTTATTTGAATATCTATTTGCTACACAGCCATTTCACGATGTGCGTCGAGGATGTTTAATGCTATCATGGACCTGTACGTATGTAGGCTACGTGTACCTACATCTACGTTTCACGAATTATTCTTTGCCTAAACCTAGATGAATGCTGGTTGTGATTCATCCTCCAGTGCATCTCCCCCGTTTAACATCCATGGGCGGGTGTGTGGTGGGCGGGTGTGTGATGGACGTGTGGTGGGTGGGTGTGTGGTGGGCGGATGTATGATGGGCGTGTGGTGGGTGGGTGTGTGGTGGGCGGATGGGTGATGGGCGTGTGGTGGGTGGGTGTGTGGTGGGCGGATGTGTGGTGGGTGGGTGTGTGGTGGGTGGATGGGTGATGGGCGTGTGGTGGGTGTGTGTGTGGTGGGCGGGTGGTGGGCGGATGGGTGATGGGCGTGTGGTGGGTGGGCGGGTGGTGGTGGGCGGGTGGGTGCCTGGGTGGTGGTGGGTGGTGGTGGCCCGTGGGTTACACACAGAGACCCTTCTACGCGTGTTGGAGGTAAATCAGACTGATGAAATGTTCGTATTCGTGCCCTGCGATAGGTTCTCTAAAAGGCTTTCTTTTTGTGTGATATAACATATATACCAAATTTATACATTTCTATTGCAAATGTAATATCACTCATGAATATATTTAAGTATTTGACTATACTATAGCAATAATACACCAGTTTTGGTGCTAAGCCAGCAAGCATCAACGAAGATTCGGACACATTGAAAAATTCGAGGGATTGGGAAATTTGTTCCCAGACGTCGCTGGAGAATTTTAATATTTGTGACTTCTTACCTGTTAAGAGTCACCTACTCTACTCCTTACTACTCCTTACCTACTATTAATTAAATACAGTATCCTTTGCATGTCGTGCGCATGTAATGAATGTTGAATTGGATGAGAATTAAAGGAAAAGAGAAACATTTACGGGAGGAGTTTTGATAAGATTTTCTCATGCGCGCGATCTGATTGGCCAGGCTCTTGAAACCACCACCCACCCCCACGACTGTATAATTTTTCAGGAAAAGAGTAAAATATCGCTGCCGAAGTGTAGCTATCTGCTCAGTTTTCTATGCACGCAAAAGAGTAAAATATAAGTGGGCGGAGCTTAAATAAGTAAAATTTTACTTCCAAGGGCATGGACAAAATACGCCTATAATATACTAATATATATATATATATATATATATATATATATATATATTTATATATATATATATATATATATATATATATATATATATATATATATATATATATATATATATATATATATATATATATATATAATATATTATATATATATATATATATATATATATATATATATATATATATATATAATATATATATATATATATATATATATATATATATTATTTTTTTAAGAAAAGTTCTTGAGCAATATAATTCATATGAAACCTCAATTACATCCCATTTCATGAGTTCACACTAATAAGTCAACAATGTTATGACTTACCTTCAGTGTGACACTTGGGCTTGTTTCTCTTTGCGTATCTGTGAAATTCTTGGCCGAATTTTTGACAGATACACACGCAGTTCTTCCTCGACAGACAGGAGACGATATCTTGATTTGCTTTTAATGACGGTCAGGCATGAGAAAGCTTGTTCACAGAGGCAAGAAGTTGAAAACTGGAGTAAAGCATCCAATGCTTTCTTTTACTGAGATGACAGGGTACTCTTGCTTTGCTGAAATCCAAAACTTGTCAAGTAATACTTCATTAAATTTCATTTACAAGGTTCGATCGCACTGTAGTTCACTCAATTCTTCCTCTTCTTGCAGACTAAGTAGTTTTTCTGTACTTGGTGAGAACTCAGTGAAGGGGTTTCTCACCCAGTCATACGTATCTGATGACAAGCAGGGGAAGTACTTATGAAGTTTTTCTGACAGTGATCCCAAATGACTTGTAATTAATGGAATGACATTTTCATAATCAGTCTGAGTTTGAACTTGAAGTAGGAGTGGAAATATTTCGACGTTTCCTCTTGCAAGGTGCTTTTTCCAAACAGCGAGTTTATTCTTAAATGCAAGAAGTTTGTCTGTGGAAGTCAGAATGTTTTCCTTCGCACCCTGCATGCTGGTGTTCAAGTTATTTAAATGCTGATAAATATCTGCTAAATATGCTAGTTTCATTTGCCAGTTTGTAGATACAAGACATTCACAGAAACTGGATTTATTATTCTCTTTGAAGAAAAGCAGCAGTTCGATCTCTCTCTCTCTCTCTCTCTCTCTCTCTGCCATATGACCTCTGATGTCTGGCACATTCACCTTTTCTGCCATTAAATCTCTCTCTCTCTCTCTCTCTCTCTCTCTCTCTCTCCTCTCTCTCTCTCTCTCTCTCTCTCTCTCTTATCCCCGCCCTTTAATTAAATTGTCCTTTTAATTAACCATGAGGATTGTCATTTTATGCAAGAAAATCTGGCAACACTACTGTCAGCCACGCAATGATGCCACTATTTAGCTGTTTGAGGGTAATTCTGGCTTGTTTAAAGGTGTTTAGAGGTGTGTGTGTGTGTGTGTGTGTGTGTGTGTGTGTGTGTGTGACAGGGAAAATCTGAGGCCAAAAGGCAAGAATGATCATTTCCAAAACAAGGACATTCTATCTGGTCAATCTGGCAACTCACTGCGGTAGCCACGATCATCACTGAGGTTAGTCCAGAGTGGACCCGCCTGTTAGCTAAGCAGACTATAGTGCAGGGAACCTTTAAAAGCCATATAAGCGATTAAGGACACAAGAGGAAGAAGAGGAAACTTGACCGTGAAAACTATCAGATGTTTTGCCTTGGTAAACCTTGGTTTATGTACCTGTTTGTTTGTTTGTTTCTGTCCCTCTGAAAGTGTTATTAGTGACCTTTTAAGCCATTACAAGTCCTCCTAGTGATACATAACGCGCTCTGCTGTAGTGATATAGTGATCAGTGACTTTAAGACCGTGAACAACTATAGATCAGGACGAAATAATACAATTATAGTCCAGTGGCTCTCTCAGACGGAGTCCTGACCTCATAAACTGATGCTAGACCAAAATTAATTTTGACGTTAGCATATATATATAGGGTCAGGGCTCGTCTAATTTTTATCGTCTAATATTTATATCTATTACATATATATATACATATACATATACATATGCACATACATACACATACACATACATACATACATAAAAAAGGCGCGAGGTCACTGAGGTGAGACGAAAACATTTCTAGCGCATTTCTAGCGCATTTCATACCTCAATCTAGCGCTTTTATGTCCCACATTACGGCACAATTGGAGAGAACTGAAACTCGAGAAATGCCAGTGGTCGCTGGCAGTTTTAACTCAAAGGTTGGTCTACTGTGTTTTCCCTCCGCGACTAATATTTTTCATAAATCAATTTCGCGATAAATATTGATGCACCGCATCTGAATACTAAAAAAGAACGTTCTTCTGTTGTTCTAGTAAGTGTATGCATGACATGCATTACGATTGAACGTTCTAAGATAGCAATTTAATGCAAATTACTCGCCTCGAGTAGCAAAGCTTAATATATTTTGTACATGTATATTGTGGCATGTAAAATTTGGGCGATGTTCACACTGTTTTCTAAGACAGTACTGCTGCGTCTGGCAAACGCTTGTCAAAATACAATAAGCAATGCCTTGGAAAAACGAAGAATAAAGAATGCCGAAATCGGCTTGTTACTGCGACAATGTAGGTTATAATTGTGGAGGCGACACGCCGCGGCGGGGAGTGGTGGGCGGGGAGATTGTGGCGGGGAGATTGAATCAAAACATTGCTACTTCACACGTCGACTCATTGCACTTCCAGGCTTTCTATCTGATTGATACACAATAATAACAGGAACATATGACTGCCTAGGTATAGATAACTTCTAAACATACGTTATTGACTGTATAATATCACAGAGTAACATTTACCTCGCCTCCTCAACTATAACCTACTTGGTTATTTGGTTAAATACATGTTTTACAGAATCAGGCTTCTATACAATATACATATAGAAGAAAATCGTTCTTAAAATTATACTTTTGTGTTTTAAGTGCAGTGGAATAAGCCCATATTTTTCTTTCAAGTTGACCAACTTTTCACCAAATTGTGAGTTAAAACTGCCAGCGACCACTGGCATTTCGGAGTTGCAGTTCTCTCTAATTGGCAACGCTACTCTCTCTGTAATCAGCTGTCTTGGCCGCCATCTTGTTTTACCGCAAGTGCCACCAGTGAAGCCCTTGTGTTTACAGTGCCCCTAGCGAAGCCCCCTGAGTGCCCCCCTGACCTCCATAGTGCCCCTGCATAACCCCTAGAGGTCACGGGTCAGCTGCCGGCCAAGGGACAGCCACACAGCAGCTGCAGGAATGCTGAAAGACCGCAGCAATGGTCATGGCCCTCACCACCGCAATGGCCCACACAATGGCCCTCCGTCTGGCCACTCGCTGCTTGGTGGCCCCCGCAGTGGCCCTCCATGGACCCTGCCATTACTACAAGGCTTGTCAACGCATGCACAGCCCTTGGTAAGTATAGTGAAGGGGTGGTGTAGGTATGTGCATATTCTCCGATTTCACGCTTGACAACTTTGTCAACATTTCAGCTCAGCCCCGTTTTCTTTTCATCGAAATTGGCAAAATTTTGCGCAAAAGTTGTGTTGTGAACCCCCTAAGAAATCAGTTTTTTGTGTGTTTTCCTGTGATTGCACGAGCTTACACATGATTTGATGACGTAGTACACACATTGACCCCTCAACTCGTTGCAGAAACAAATCTCGAAAATTCTCGGAACATTTCTGAAATCACGTACATTCCGCGGAAATGGAGATGTGTTTCGTGACAGGTCGCCAAAACGCTCGTCAATTTTGCTGAAGGCGAGTGAAATTAATCTTGAAACTAATAAAATAAGTTTCTTTAGTTATTTGTCCGTCTATATGTCGAATTTGATAAGTTTTAATCGAGTAGCAACAATTTTATCAGGCTATCTGTAATCTATGTCAATGCACTGTTTTTCATTTCGTTGTTCGTTCGTTCTGTTTGTTTGTTTGGTAATTATGGAGGAGAGTTTCACGTTCGTTTTCAGAGACACCAACTACTGTTTCTTGGCCTACAATAGGTGCTTGTTCTAATGGTGCTAGTTTTATTTTGCGCAAAACCCCCCCCCAAAAAAAAAGAAAAAAAAAGAAATGAAACCTAACCTAACCTTATGTTTTAATGAAACCTAACCTAACCTAACTAACCTAACCTAACCTAACCTAACCTAACCATGAGTGTTCATGATGCCAAATTTTTATCGGTCACAATAATCCTATTTTATAAGACAAAAATACGCCCAAAAGGCGAACTTCTATTTGATGTAACTTTCTTATTTTAGGTCCTAGGAGGGTCATCTTGGTGTCATTGCAAAGTTTGTTTCAAGACCTTTCCACTGATACCTCTTGCAATAGCATTTAACAATTTTGATTTTTTTCCCACATAGTTAAGTGGTGGTGGAGGACGGCAGGCTGGGAAGGCGAGCGGAGGGTGGACCTTAGCTGGGTGTTTCGTGATTGAATTTTGCTAGTTGTTGTGAAATATGGATACGTGTGGGGTTATAGAAGGGGTTGTGTGGGGTGTAGATACCGCTGACGTGGCCACAGGGGGCCAGGAGGTAGCTGTGCCCCCTACAGAGGAGGTAGGTGTAGGTGTGGGTGTGACCACATGTAGCCAGCAGGTGGAAGAGGCTACCTTACCTTGTTCTACCTTGTTGAAGTCTTGATGTAAGCATCAGGGCCAATCTGGGGATCCGCCTTTTCCACACATTCCCTCGACTTTGGAAAAGGTCTGGAAAAAGGTCTTGGAAAAGGCTGGAAATGTTTACACTCTGTGTGGAGGGTGTGACATGGAACGGCAGTCCTTGGTTAAGGAATGTGTGGTGTGTGCCTTACAGGAACAGGTAAAGGCATTGCAGGAGGAGGTTAAGAGGCTTAAGGGAGTAATGAATGAGGTAAATGTAGGTACGGGGATGCTGTACCATTCATTCAGTACCATTCAGGGCGAGGTGAATGACCTTCAGCAGAAGGTCCACAGCCTTGGGGAGGGTGTAGAGGTAGGGCAGACAGGTGTAGTTACCAGGCCGGCGGTTGGAGGTACCAGGTCCAAGGAGGGAGAGTGGCGGGTGGTAGGAAAGGGAAACAAGCCAAGTAGTGCTGGGGCAGAAAAGTTAGGTGGGGTGCTGTTGCACAACAGGTATGCTGTACTGGGGGAGAAGGATAGGGGGGTGAAGAGTAGAGGTGTGGAGGAGCAGCAAACAGGGGACAGGAGTGGAAAGGGGCCTGAGGTGTTGTTGATGGGAGACTCTCAGGTGAAGTACCTGGACCAGACCTTCTGTGAGAGGGACAGGGACAGGAGGATTAGGGTGTGCTTTCCAGGAGCATCTGTGCAGGATGTTACAGATAGACTGGACAAGGTGATGGTAGGGACAGGGAAGGAGGCGGTTGTGGTGGTGCACGTCGGGGGGAACGACGTAGGCAAGGCGAGGTCGGAGGAGTTGGTAACTAAGTACAAGGCCCTGTTAGAAAAGGTCAAGGAGAGTGGTAGGACAGGGGTGATTTGTGGTGTGATCCCTAGGGAGTATGTGGGTCAGGAGTGGCTATCGAGGGCCTTAAGTCTTAATAGCAAGATAGAGGAGCTGTGCAAGGGTATGGGGTTGCGGTTTGTGGACAGGTGGGACACTTTCTATGGTAAGCACTCGATGTATACCAGAGATGGTGTCCACCTAAGTAAGATGGGGACAGAAGCGTACGGGGACCAGTTAGAGAAGGCTGTTAGGTTAGTTAGCCAGGGAAACTAGGTCTACGGTGGAAAAATGGGAGGCATAGGTCTTCAAGATATAAGGGAAGACCCAGTGTTAGAAAAAAGGAACCAAGGGAAGGGTGTAGAAACTCTATGTGATTTGGATGCATTAATGTCAGGGGTTGGGGGGTAGGCAAATTAGAGGACATTGCCGGGGAATTAAGTGAATGGGGTTTTGATGTAGTAGGCGTCACGGAATCCCACCTTAGGGCGAGGATCAATGTAAGAACAGAGGGGTATCACCTTAAAAATAAGGGTAGAAGCAAGAATCCTAGAAAAGGGGGCGGGGTGGGTGTTATCGTCAGGCAGGATGCAGGTATAGATGTTGAGGAGCTAGATGTAGGAACCTGTGAGGCAAGTGAAGATATTTTTGCTGCTAGATTAGAGTACAAAGAAGAGGAGAAAAAGGGGACGATCATCTTAGTAGTCTGCTATATGACAGTCGAAGGGAGAGGGGCTAGTATAGAAAATGAAAGGAAATATAACAAGATTAGTAGATTACTAGCAGAACACAGACAGGAACAGATAATAGTTATGGGGGACATGAATGGACACATAGGTATACTAGGGGAGGAGGTAAATGGTAATGGGATACTACTCGTTACTAATGAATTAGAACCATGCATAAATTAGCGTTAACTAAATGAATAAAATCATCAATCGGGTAATTTTCCCGATTGATGAGGTTATCTATTTAGGCAATGCTAATTTATACATGGTACTAATTCATTTATCAGAAAACGAAATATATAAGTAAATAAATAACATCATCAATCGGGAAAATTACCCGAATGATGATTTTATTTATTAATTTAACGCTAATTTATGCATGGTTCTAATTAATTTATCAGATAACGAAATACATCAATGGAAAGCTAATAAAATTGCGCTTCTATTGATACCCTTCTTGATAAAAGTTGACTCGCAAAGTTTTAAATGGCGAAGAGTTAAGTGAATATTAAGTTCATGCATATTTCTTCATAGTCTCGTAATGGCATTTCTTTAGCGTGTTTTACTGTTTTTTATTTGATAATATTATAGAACAAACATTTACGAAGATTACAGTATACCATATATACTGATAAACCAGTCTATATGATAGTCCATAGACCACTATATCTCTTTGTCGGGCGCCCGGCGGGCCCCTATGCAGCCCCGCAATTCAAAACTCTGTCGCGTGAAGAGTCCAGGTATACAGTGGTCTATGATACACCATATAAGCAATGTGTCGCTGAAAAGATGAGAAGGTGAAAAAGATCTTGGAGTGAGGGTGAGTCCAGACCTCCGACCTAGGAAACAATGCATTGAGGCCAGAAATAGAGCTAATAGAGTATTAGGATTCATTACCAGAAGTGTTAAAAGTAGAAGTGCGGAAGTTATGCTAAAGCTTTATCTGGCTCTAGTCAGGCCTCACCTAGACTATGCGGTTCAGTTTTGGTCTCCATATTACAGGATGGATATAGTGTTGTTAGAAAAAGTGCAGAGAAGGATGACCAAAATGATACAAGGGATGTGTAACTTTAGTTATGAGAGGAGATTGAAGTTATTAAAATTACACTCACTCGAGAGACGCAGAGTAAGGGGCGATCTGATAGAAGTTTTTAAGTGGATAAAGGGATTTAATAAAGGAGAGGTAGGAAAAGTTCTTACGGCTTTTAACCAGGGTAGAACAAGAAGTAACGGATTCAAGCTGGAAAAGCGTAGATTTGGAAAGGAAATAGGGAAAAACTGGTTCACAAATAGGGTGGTGAATGAATGGAATGGTCTCAGTAGACAGGTAGTTAGTGGGGAGTCATTAGGGAGCTTTAAAGGGGAGCTGGATAGGTTCATGGATGGGGATGAAAGGTGGATGTAGGTAGTGTTAGGTGACAGGAACTACCACGTGTAGGCCTCACAGCCTCTTGTAGCTTCCTTATTTTATTATGTTCTTATGTTCTAAACTTGGTGTGAACGCGGACGATGTTTACGCTGCTCAGTTGTGGTATCAGATTCCATCAAAAGTAATTTGATCCTCGTTGCATAGACCCATCATGGGAACCGCTCTCCACCGTTTTTATCACCAACTGAACTGGTCTTGAGGTGCGGTGGGATCGTTAGTGGGTGGTAGGAAATCCATCGGATCAGGTCTGTCGGATCAGATCGTACGACCCATGGTACCGTGGATGGGGGCCTTTATATATTGTAATGCAGTTTGGGCCAGTGTGCCCCCTTCTAATATAGAATCACTCATTATTTCACAAAAAAGAGTAATTAGAACAATTACAGGAAAAAGAAGATATGAACACACTAATAACCTGTTTTTAAATGCCAAATTACTAAAGATAAATGAAATAAATATATATTTTTGTGCTCTTTTTGTCTATAAATGTTTGCATAATTTGATAGAAAATACTTTTTTTCGGATTTGCATTAATGAAAGATACAGACTAAGAGGTGTTGATGGTTTAGAGGTTCCAACGCTGCCTTCAAACCCATCACAAACATGTGTCCTGTATCACGGCGCTAAAATATGGCATGAATTACCGTTGGACTTATAAACAAAACCTTCCTTCACTAGTTGTAAACATTGTCTCAAAAAGTTCCTCTTATTGCAATACCACCAACAGTAATCAGACATCATTTGTGTATATATGTGTATAAGTATATTCATGTGTATGTATGTGTATATAGGAATCTGTATGCATATGTATGTTATTTATGTGTACTTTGTACTCGTATGTGTGTGTGTGTATTCGCTCGTATGTGTATGTGTGTGTGTGTATTCGCTCGTATGTGTATGTGTGTGTGTGTATTCGCTCGTATGTGTGTGTATTCGCTCGTATGTGTATGTGTGTGTGTGTATTCGCTCGTATGTGTATGTGTGTGTGTGTATTCGCTCGTATGTGTAATTGTGTGTGTGTGTATTTGCTCATATGTGTATGTGTGTGTGTGTGTGTGTGTATTTACTCTGTGTATGTGCGCGCATGTGTTCCTGTGTGTTTGTGCATATATAGGTATTTAGGCGTCTGTGTATTTGTATGTGTTTAATTAATTAGATATCTTCAAGTGGTACCTGGAACTGTCGCCGATATCGGCGACTGTTCCAATTTTTCACGTCGGCGGGAGTTCCAATTGTCGGCGACAGTTCTAGTTCTTGATCTTGATATTACAGTACCCAATATATCATTTAATAAGCTTTTATCATGTCTTCTGCATTCAGGGATTACATCCAGCAATAACTTGAATCTATCAAAGGCTTTCAGTGGGAGAAATATACTTGTAAAGTTGTCAACACCCTTCTCCTGACTCCGCCCCCTTGAGACTTGACCTGGCGCAGCATCGCAAGCGACGCAAGGCGATACGCAATAGTACTGCCCTAGGTGTCTTAAGACACCTTCACTCCCTCTCCTTAATTCTCTCCTTCTCTCATTCCATCCTTTCCTCCTCTATTTCATCCTTGTTCCAGACAGACATATGGACCCGAACATATCATATTATGAGCTTCCAGCAACTAACTTGAACTATCAAAAGACTTTGAATGGAGAAATATACATGTAAAGTTGTCTACAGCTCCTCCTGACGCTGCCATCATTGGAGATTAGCTCGGAGAATATACCCTACCCGCCCCTTCCCCCCCACTGGGGGTGTCCCACTGGGAGTGTCCTCCACCGTCGTCGTTGCCCAAAAAAGGAAATGAGTAGCGAAATTGAACCGTATATACTTGCAGATACAAGCATAAAACAACGCTGAACAGGTAGAATATACAGTTATATAACTACTGTGTATCATCTTCAGTGGCACATACACATCAATAGTGATGCTACGATTCGCAATATTGGCGCCTGGCGACATTAGTGCAGGTGGCGCCTTGACTGTAACTACGGTAGTAGTACTATTTATTTATTTTAAGTTTATTTATGTAATAATAATGCTTGGGGGTCGATAACCGACTGGATTTCCAGAAGGGTCGGTG
>JACEEZ010005824.1:0-40737 GCA_016584305.1 Chionoecetes opilio | reverse complement strand
ATTCCCTCACCCATTCCCAAACACCTCCCACCCCCATTCACTAACCATTACCCATCCAAAACACACCATTCCTCACCCATTACCATAAACCCCCACCTATTCCTCACCATAAACAAATCACCATCGCCGCCATTTGCAGTTCAAAACTGCACCGCCGCTGTTCTCGCCTTTGTTTATGCGTGACATCACCGCAACCGCCAACTTTCTGGGCAACTTTGGCATTCTGCAGACGTACTTAAAGACGTTAAGCTGTCAAAACAAAGCGACCACGGTAGGGGTGGCGTAGGGGCACGCAATATACATAAAAATACTCATAAATTGAGTATATATGATGTTTTTGACTCAAGAACTGAACAGGGCAAGTATACAAATGAAATTAGGCCTAAAACCTTTTCTTCTACCTCATGGTGAGTTTATTATGGGGTGAATGAGCCTAGTGGTGAACGGCGGCACCTCACCGAGACCCTGACCGAGACCACCTCGCCTCACCACCCCGGGGGGTAGCTGCCACCCAACCGCCACGCATCAGACTGAAGGTATATTGGCCCCCTTTTCCCTTAATAAAACCCCAAGCCCTTGTCCATCCAGCCGTGATGGGTATCGGGTGTTAGCCGGGGTTTGTGACCCGGCTCCCGGGGTGGTTGCTTCCCCCAAATGGCAGGAAGACCAGTTACGAATAGAGAGATTATCAAGCGGAAAAGATCACCCATAGTGACACCGTAGCGCCACTGCCATATCTCGTACCAGAATCCCCGCGACTTCCGGGTTGTACAAATAGAGGAAGTTAGTTAAGCTAAACACCGTGCCCTTTAACTCTTTCTGAATGTTTGCCCGATGGGGGATCGAACTCGATCCTCTGTCCTCGCTCCCTGTCTGTCTGTCTCTGTTGGTTATTCCATCTTTCTGTCTGTCTGTTTATCTGCCAAGCACAAATGGGCCTCGCTCCCTGTACATTCCTAGTGTAATAATATATATTATATACATAATATGGACGAAACATGAGTATATTATCATATAGACACAATATGGAGGGCGCATTACCGTTTCAAGTATTAAACCTTTTTTTATGATCATTTATATATGTCTACAATCTTGCCTGCGTGTGGAGCAAAAAAAATGGTTTTCTTATAGATAGAGGTAGGATGTAGAACACGACACGTCTATTTTACGGGTAATTAAATGGCCATTTTCTTCACGTGGAATTGTCAGCTAAATTTGCACGTGGAGTAGCCATGAATTACTGGTGATTCTACGAATTCACAAGTTTTCACCAGTTTAGACGCAGAATCGACATTGAAAACCTTCACCTGTGCCTACTGGGGTGTGTCAGGGTGTGTCTGGTGAGGTCACCTTTGTAGTAAATCTTTTCCCCCACTCTAAACATTCATAAAATTTTTAAACACCACTGTGTGTCAGGGTGTGTGTGGGAGGTGACCCATTGTAGCAAATCTTTTCCCACACTCTAACATTCATAATCTTAACACCAGTCCACTGTGGGCGGGTGTGTATGGTGAGGTCAATCTTTCTAGTAAATCTTTTCCCACACTTAAACATTCATAATTCTTAACACCCCCTGTGTGGCAGGGGTGTACGATAATACCGGTAATTTCCGGTGCTAAAATACCGGTATTTCGGTATACCGAAAAACCCGGTGCACATCCTAACTCACACTAGGGATGTGCACCCGGTTTTCGGTATACCGAAATACCGGTATTTTAGCACCGGGATTACCGGTATTTTTGTTTTCGGTATACCCGGGATCGGTATTGGTGGGCATCGGTATACCGGTATCGGTATATTATTTGGTCGGTATTGGATTTCGGTATTGTGTTTTTTTCTCGCAACAGACCGGACCCCCAGCAAACTTTCTCATTACGGCCCGGCATAAAATCAGTGCGGTAAATCACAAAGAATATTGGCATTGATCGGCAAACCGTAATGAAGTTAGGGCCCTGGCGCGGCCCGAAAACTTGTGCGTTATGTTTGCCCCCCGGGCCTGTGTCGGTTACTTTAGTTTCTGTGTCAGATCTGTGTCGGCAACCGTCCCAAAATTTTGCCACTACTGAGCCACAAAGGGGCCCGACATAGCATCTAAATCGTCCCATAAGGGGGCCCAACACAGCAACTGTACGTGCCACAAGCGGGCCGTTTTAGCACCCAAAATAGGCCATAAGAGGGCCTACACAGCAATAAAATCGTCCACAAGCGGGGCCGATTTAGCTCCAAATAGGCATAAGAGGGCCTATACAGAAAACTGTCGTGCCACAAGGGGCGTTTTAGACCAAATGTGCCACAAGAGGCCGATTAGCATTTGAATAGTGCCAAAAGTGGGCCAAATAGCAGGAATATGCCAAACGGGCCGACAAAGCAGTGAATCTTTTTACCGTTCCTAATGCCGATGAGCACCCCGATTAGCTACCCCGCCGGATAGCTCCCCTCACGACTAGACTAGGGCAGATGACGTCACACAGGAAAACTTGGCCCGCCCCGGACCAGAACATTATCGTCAGATTCGCTTTTTTAAACCTAAATATATATATGTCTACAAACTTAACCCCAAAAACCTATCCAAAATTTAACCAAACCAAAATCAAACCTAAACCAAACCCTAATTAACAAAATTCAAAATTATTTTTATAGATAAAAAAGGTTATTGGTTTATAATTTTGATTGGGTTAAGTTAAGGTTTGGGTTTGTTTGTTTTGGGTTTGGTTATTTTAAAGATGGGTTTTGGGGTTTAATTTTTGAGATTTTTTTGGGTTAAAAGCAAAATTGATAAATGTTCTGGTCCTGGACGGGCCAATGTTTTCCTGTGTGCTCATCTGCAGCGTTGTGCGTAGCGTGGAGGGTAGCTACCCGGGGAAGGGAAGCTAGTCGGCGCGCACACCCCCCCATTTTTAAAAACACAGATTTGTGAAGGGAAAAACCCCTGTTCCCGGTTTTTGAATGGGTTTAAAAATTTTTACAGATGAGCTAAGGCCCAAATTAGTGCAACAAAAAATAAAAATTACACTATTACTTAAATCAAGCCAAAACATCAGTCTCGCGCAGTATATCAGTCTTGCCTGTGGTTGGGGCAGTCTGGCACGGGCAGTCAGCAATCCAAATTCCCACAATTGTCCCCAAATACCCATCAGGTGTTACAAAATAAAACGTAAATGAAACAAAAAAAAAAGGGTTTTAATAAATAAATTTTTTCATAAGAAAAAAATCACGGTTTTGTTACAAAAGTGGAAAAAAAGTCCAGAAAAATGGGGGAAAAATTTTCTTTTAAAGAACAAAAAATAACGAAATAAATAAACAAATACATGAATGAATAAATAATAATTAAATAGATAAATAAATTATATATATATATTATTATATATTATATAAAAAATAAAATAAAATAATATTATTAAAAAAAAAATTATTTAAATATAATAATAATATATTTGGGGGGGAGGTAGCGGAGGGGTTTAGCGTCTCCGACTGGCTTTTTCGGTGCCCCAGTTGATCCCGAAGAAACCCAAAACCTTTCTGCACTGTGAGTGGCCTAAGAAACCCACATGCTGCCCATCAACTCTACCTTCGACTGCGAGTGCATGGAGGACAAGGGGGGGGGCAGAGCCTCACTCACAGGCGTCACATAAAAATTCTGCCTGCGCCCCAGGGGCGAGGACCAACCACCAGCCCAAGTGACCTCAGAGCCTCCCCAATCGAGCCTGGGTCCCCAAACTGCCTAAGGCGCTATAGGCACAATGTAAAATATATATATATTTTTTTTATATATTATATATATATATTATATATATATAATAATATATATATTATATATTATAATATATATATATATATAAAATTATATATAATAAAATATTATATATATATATATATATATATATATATATTATATATAAAAAATATTTTAATATATATATATATATATATATATTATATAAATATTATATTTTTATAATATATATATAAAATTTTATATTTAATATAATAATATTTTATATATATATGTATTAATAATATATTATAATATATTATATAATTATAATATATATTTTTAAATATAGAATTTAATATATATAATTATATAATATATATTTTTATTAATATTTATATATAATTATATATATATATATATATATTATATAAAATTTTTATTATAAAATATATATATATATATATAATTATATTATTATATATATATATAATATATTTTTTAATAATATTATATATATATAATTATATATATATTTTATTTTATATATATAATTTATATAATATAATTTATATATATTATATATATTTATATATTTTATATATATATTATTAATTTTAATATAATATATATATATATTATATATATAAATGTAAATTTTCCCCATAAGATATTAAAAAAAGGGGAAGACTTTTATGGCTCTTAGGGAGCTTCATCCTGCTCACCACTATTCATGTACTAGTACTATATGGACAAGTATGAATATTGAGATTCCAAACTAAATAAAAACCCAGAAAAAAATTGGATAAGTATCATCGATCTCTAACTCAAAAGACATTATGGGAAAAATCTGACGTTAAACGAAGGAAAAAGGGAAAAATTTTAGCCTGAAAGTCTATCAATCTCTGTAAATTAGGTTGGGTTTGGGTTTAAGGAAAAAAGTTTACCAAATGTATCAAAAAATTTATCAGGTTTCCTAACCAATAAAAACATATACGACCAGAGGTTTTAAAGTCTAACCCCATAGCAAAATCGGATAAAATAATAAAAATTCCCACCATCTGTCAGATGTGCAGGGCCAGTAGGTTACAGGCCCTTACAGCAGGCCACGGGTTTCCCTTTCTGTTTCATTAGAGATACAAACATTTTGGGGATAAAGACCATATGTCCCCATGTAAATGTTGGTGCCTTTTCACCCTCAAAAAGGTTTGTCACAAGTTGCTCTGAAAAAAAACTAAGATTAGGTTTATGATCGATGCACTTTTAAAGTTTAAAAACTCTTTGCAGTATTTTTTTGTTCTATGGCCAATAATCTTCACAAAAAGATTGTTCAACCTGCAATCACCTAAATTTTACACCTTACAAACAATATAGACCACAATCATGGCGTACCGAGGGGGGGGGCCATGCGGCCATGGAAAAAGCTTCTCTATGAAAAAGCTGGTCTGGGAGGCGGGATGGGTGACGTCACGAGCGGGCTGCCCCGCGAGTCAGTAGGACCCCGAGTTTTCAGCATTGAGGATGTACGGGCGGTATAAGATATACTGTTATTTTGGGGAAATTTTTGTTCTATAATATTATCAAAAAAAAAAAAAACCGAAAAAAACCCACTAAGAAATCCCATTTGAGACTCTCAAGAAATTGCATAAATTTTAAAACTCTTCGCCTTTAATATTTTACTCGCAAACTTTTTACTGGTGAATACCAATAGAAGGGGAAATTTAATTAGTTTTTTCCCTTTGTTATTTTTTGTTTTCTGATAAAATAAATTAAAACCATAAACATTGCGTTAACTAAAAAATAACATCATCAAAAGGGGAAAAAAATTCCCCGATTTCAGACCTTTTTGTTTGTTAACGCTAATTATGTATGGTTCTAAAATTTATTTATCAAAAAACGAAATATAGCAATGGAAACTAATTTAAAATTTCCCTTTATTGATATTTTCCCTGTAAAAGTTTTTGAGCAAAATATTAAATGGCGAAAATTTAAAGTTCAACTATTTTTTGTAAGTCCTAATGGCCTTTTTTTAGTCTGTTTTTCGGTTTTTTATTTGATAATATTATAGAACAAACATTTCCCAAGATAACAATATCTTTTTATATGATAAACATAATTTAAGTACGAAATTACCCGATTTTATGAGTTAGTATTTAGTTAACGTAATTTAGCATGTGCTAATTATTTATCAAAAAAAAAATATAGAATGGAAAGGAATTAAAAATTTCCCCTTCAATTGATATTCTCCATGTAAAAAGTTTGAGAAAAATTTAAAAGGCGAAGAGTTTAAGTCATGATTTTCTTTGGGGTCTAAATGGATTTTTTTAATGGTTTTTTGGGTTTTTATTTGATAAAATTTTTAGAACAAACATTTCCGAAGATAACAATATATCTTTTTTACTGATAAACATATAAATTTGGTAGGGAAATTTTCATTTCCCCCCCGGGGGCCTCGTACAGGGGCGCGTCCGGGCGTCATCAATTTAAAGGGGCGGCCTTTTTAGATTGAAGGCCCTTTCCTGGCCCCCCCCCCCCCTTACAAAGAAAAAAATATAACCAATAATATATAGATACACCAAATTATATATTAAATAATATATATATAAATATTTTATATAATATATATATAATATATATAATATATATTTAATATATATAAAATATATATATATATATATAATAATATATATAATAGATAGATAGATAATAAACAAAATTAGACATTTTTAAAAAAATATAGGCTATATTTTTTTTCTTTTGGGGGGGTTTCAAAGTTTGATTTTTTTCTTCGATTTTTCAACTTTTTTTTTTTTTTTTTTTTTTTTTTTTTTATTATATTTTTTTCTTTTTATTTATTTTTTTTTTTATATATATATATATATTAATTTATATAATATTTTATATAATATATATATATATATATATTATATTTTATATTATATAAAATAAAATATAATAATATAATAATTATATATAAATATATAATTTTTTAAAATTTATTTTTAAAATTTTTAGATTTGTTGATTTTTTTTTTTTTTTCTTTATGTATTTTTTTTTTTTTTTAAATTTTTTTATATATATTTTTTTTTTCTATATATTTTTATATTTTTATATTTTAATTTTTTAAGATTTTTTATTATATATTATTTATATACCTATATTATATATATTTTATATATAATATATATATATATATATATATATTAGATATATAATTTGGGCCCCCCCCCCCCCTTTAATTTCTGGGGGGCGTCACTGACCACAAAACAAAGACCTAAATAAGACCACAATACAAAAAATGTTGGTGCAAATCATAATGGAAAAAGCTGTCTAAACTATTTAATTTTATATATATATAATATATATATATATTATATATATATATATATATAATATATATAATATATATATATATATATATATATTAATTATATAAAATTTTATATATAATATATATAATATATATAATATTATATATATATATATATATAATATATATATTTCCCCCCCCCCCCCTTTCAATTTTTGGGTACGCCCCTGCCACAATACAAAAACCAATAAAGACCCAATACAAAGAAAGTTGGGGCAAAAACATAATGGATGAAAAAATGTCTAAACTATTTAATGATTATTAAACTAGTGCATTGTACAAATCCGTGAAATGAGAGGAAAAGCTATTTAGTAACCTTATAGTATCCCCAAACCTTGGGATTTTCGCATTTCATTTTTTTCCCACACCTATTTCTGCACTTTTGGGGTGTCGAAAAACTAAAATTTTCACTTACCAAATCCATACGCAATGCATCTTTACCCAGAATTTAGATCAGGGACAGAGGTGTAAAATAAAACCCCCCAAACAACCCCGGGGCATTTTTTGCTAGCCTAACCTGAAGCAAAAATAATGGGGAGATAACGCAAAATGAGGCATTTCCGACAATTTTTTTTTAAAAAACCATCATTCTTAAAACATCAGAATACATAGGGAAAGAACAATTTATCCACATACCAAATTTAAAGGTTGAAAATACCAAAAAAATCTTAGAAATGCTGCTAATATGAGATTTTCAAATTGAAGGCAGTTATAAAACGTGCCTTGTAATGTATTTTAAATGCAGTAGAACCGAGAGGGTTGCTTCTTTTAAAAGAAAATGACAGTTAAAAATTTTGACAACATTTTTAAAAATACAATTTTTAGACGTTTTTACTGGAAAAAAAAACTCCATTAGTAAAATACAAATAATTACCCATTCAAAAAACCCTTAAACTAATTTAATCAACCTAACTTTGCCTTGCCCTTAAAATAAACTAAATAGTCTGCCCCTTTAAAAATAACCTAGTCTAAAAAAAAAATTTGTTTTTACAAAATTTCATTTTTACTTTTCCCCTCGTTCTCACCTAAAAAGAAACAGTAGAAAGGGGGGAAAAAAACTTTAATCCCGACCAGTCATGTTCTAAATACGCCCAGATATAGTAGGTCAGTATGCTGTACCAAAGGCACATCAGACACCCCCTTCATCACAACACCCGTAAAAAGCAGTTTAGTACAATATCTCTATTTACCAAAATTCCTGAATAAGGGGGCTGCCCCACCAGACCCCCCCCCCCACTGTTTAAAAACCCACCTGGGAAATTTATTACTTATCCTATTAAACCTCGCTGGGAGGAGGGGGGGTTCGCCCCCCAGACCCCCCCCGTGTTAATCTCATTTCCGTCGGGGTTTTAGGGATTAGAAGGGGTGCAAATTTTCAGTTCTAAACTTTAGGACTTAAATCGGCCCTTTTAATGCTTTAAACTGCATTTCAGTAGAAAAACCCAAACACCCAAATAAAAATCTTTTCCCGTACAACCTTATTACTTTAATCCCTGAAGCGGTTTTTTCAATTTAGAGTCCTTTCCCGCCCTTTTTTAGGGGGGGTTTTTCCCCCAGACCTTCACAGATCATTGTGATATCTCTAACACGTAATTATAAATGGAGGAGAGCTGCCCCCTTAACCCCCCTTTCCCCCCCTAAACGATCCCCTGAACCCCCCCAAAAAAAATATATGGTAAATATTGCTATTCTAAACCCCACTATAACCTAGCCTAAAACCCCACTATAACCAAGCCTAACCTCACTAATAGTCCTAGAAGGACCCAAAAAAATGTATTACTAACCTTTCCTCAATATAACCTAACCTAACCCGGGAAAATTCTAGTTTCCTGCAATTAATCTCGCTAGGAGGTTTTTGGTAAAGGTTTGGGTTTTTAGGAGGTTTGATTATAATATTTTTTGGGCGATCCAGAGGAGGGGTCATTTTGGGGGGGGAGGGGGGTTGAAGGGGGCATTCACCCCCCTTTTTTATTTACGTGTTTGAGGTATCTGAAATGATCTGTTAAGGTCTGAAAGGGAAAAAAAAAAACTAATAAGGGGGGGAAAGGACTCTAGAATTTTTCCATTTACTAAATTAAAATGTGAAAACAAAAAAAATAGCAGCTCCGTCCGTTTGCTCTAAACCTGAGGCTTGTTTTTTAAACTCTTGTCTCTTGTCTGTATATTTGAGCATTTCATCTCTAAAATGTCATCACCCTTTCCTACGACCTTTATAAGTCTTTGTGGGGTAGATGAAGTCGATCCTCAGCCGAGAGGCCTGTGAAAGCATAAAAAGTACGCCGCGGCCGTTCACTTCCACTGGTATATTTGAAAATTGGCTACGAGGACAACGGGCGAGTGGAAAAGCTGACTGCCTGGGTACGATTCACCTAATAATAACAATTTTCCTTAATTAGTTTGCACCCCCCACTTTTGTCCCTTTGGCCCGGCCATTCATGTACACCCCTTAAAATTTTTATCCTTGGGCCGAGTCAAGGAAAACTGGCTGGGGGGGTGTACGAATTTTCAAATTTGGGGGGATATACGTTTCCCCCTGAGGGCCGACACGGGTTTATCCGTTCCGAAACCCGTCGCCCTGCCGCCCGGTGCCGATACGACCCCGGGACAAGCCGACACAGGCCCGCATAGCCCTGTTTCGGGGTGCCGAGACAGTATGGTAGCGTAACGCTCAGGGGTCAGGAGCCTCAAATCTGAAGCGCGTGTATCATTGGCCCATTACAGCTCAGTGGGCAATGCCGCCTGAAAAACCCCCCTCCTCCCTTACCCCTGAGGGGAAAAGTCCCCCCCAAGCCATCACAGAAGACGGATCATTACATATCCCCCCAGGCGCACATACAAATCTAGCCTAGATAAATTTTTTATTATTGTTTTATTATTATATAAATATTAGTATTAGTATTTTTGTTAGTCTTACGGTAGGTAGTCTACTTTTTTATGGTTAATAAAGCATCATCATATTTATTTTTGTTATTATTATTTTGATTTAAATTTTATTATTATTTTATATTAAATAAATATTTTAAAAAATGTGTGTGTTGACTGACGTGGTATTCTTCATCTAGTTTTATTTTTTAAGGCCGAGCAACGTCGTATGGCCCCGTCTCCATATCAAAATTTTTATCATTCATCCTTTGACCACCCGGGAGCAGATCGCAAACCCCCCGGTAACACCGAGACCCCGGAGACAAAGGGCCCGGTGGTGCCCCTGCGTCACCCTAAGGAACCACCCGCTCCGCTCCCCCTACAAGTTTACCTACCAATATAATTTTTTCTATAAAAGAAAATGTTTTTCTTCGGAAATGTTTGTTCTATAATATTATCAAATAAAAAACCGTAAAACACACAAAGAAAAGGCCATTATGAGACTTTCAAGAAATATGCATTAACTTAAACTCTTCGCCATTTAATATTTTGCTCGCAAACATTTTACATGGAGAATATCAATAGAAGCGGAGCTTAATTAGCTTTCCATTGATATATTTCGTTTAGTGATAAATTAATTAGCGGCCTGCATAAATTAGCGTTAACTAAATATAAAAAATCATGAAATCGGGTAATTTCCTACCTAATATATGTTTATCAGTATAAAATATATACTGTTATCTTCGGAAATGTTTGTTCTATAATATTATCAAATAAAAAACGTAAAACACATTAAAAAAATGCCATTATGAGACTTTCAAGGAATATGCATGAACTTAAACTTTTCGCCATTTAATATTTTGTGAAAAAACTTTTTACATGGAGAATATCAATAGAAGCGGAATTTAATTAGCTTTCCATTGATATATTTTCTTTTCTGATAAATAAATTAGAACTATGCATAAATTAGCGTTAACTAAATAAATAACATCATGAAATCGGGTAATTTCCCAGATTTCATGATGTTATTTATTTAGTTAACGCTAATTTATGCATAGTTCTAATTTATTTATCAGAAAAGGAAATATATCAATGGAAAGCTAATTAAATTCCGCTTCTATTGATATTCGCCATGTTAAAAGTTTTTGCACAAAATATTAAATGGCGAAAAGTTTAAGTTCATGCATATTTCTTGAAAGTCTCATAATGGCATTTCTTTAGTGTGTTTTACGGTTTTTTTATTTGATAATATTATAGAACAAACATTTCCTGAAGATAACAGCATATATTTTATACTGATAAACATATATTAGGTAGGAAATTATACGATTTCATGATTTTTTATATCTAGTTAACGCTAATTTATGCATGCCGCTAATTCATTTATCACTAAACGAAATATATCAATGGAAAGCTAATTAAACTCCGCTTCTATTGATATTCTCCATGTAAAATGTTTGCGAGCAAAATATTAAATGGCGAAGAGTTTAAGTTAATGCATATTTCTTGAAAGTCTCATAATGGCCTTTTCTTTGTGTGTTTTACGGTTTTTTATTTGATAATATTATAGAACAAACATTTCCGAAGATAACAGTATATCTTTTATGCTGATAAACATTATATTAGGTAGGTAAACTTGTACGGGGAGCGGAGCGGGTGGTATCCTTATGGTGTGACGTCACGGGCGATCCACCAGGCCTTATCATCTCGGTGGCCACGCTAACACCCGGTACCCATTCACTGCTGGGTGGACAGGGGCTCGGGTTTTAAGGAAACAACCCATCTGTTTCCGCTCCGCCCGGGGATCGAACCCGGGACTTCTCGGTTGTGAACCGAGCGTGCTTCCCCTATACCACGGAGTAGCCTACCCAGTAAACACAAAGACGGAGGGCCTCCGGAGGCCCTCCGTATGTCATACCGGCGGCCCGACGGAAGTGTACGACGTAGGGCCGCTGGGGATTTGCTCAGAGGCTCACCGGCGGGCCGCTCCCAGCGGCCCGCCGTAGGGCATATAACCATTTGCCGCTGTTATATTAACTGATTGAGGAATATTTATGGTTATACTTTCTAAGTATATTGCAGATATAGTAATGTTTTAAGGGGTGTTGCACAACCCATTAGCCGATTAATAGACTAATGGGCTGTTCAACACTTATAAAAACATTACGATATCTGCAATATACTTAGAAAGTATAACCATAAATATTCCTATGTCGTTATCCAGTAATACGATGAAAAGGAGATCATAATTGCTACGGACATTGTTTATTTCATAAGTAGCTTCAAAAACATTTTCGTTATTGGGTTTATATGCTGGTGTACGTGGAACACTGTACAACCATGTAGAAGGATATTGATTGCGGCGAACAACATAACAACATCCACCCGCCCAGCCAGCACCGGAACATGGGACCCATGTGGGCCCCATGTGGGCTATTATATGTGCCACATGTTGGCATCTCACATGTGGCCAAGGAAGCTAGAGAGACAAGGAAGTCTTTGTGCAATAGGGCCAGGTGAGGCCAGATTTCCTGCCCTGTTTTCCATCTAGATGGCAGTAGCGTCGGCGGTGAGCGTCGTCTACAACGAAGCGCTGTCAGCGCACAGGTGGCGGTACATGTAAACAAACACTCATTGGCCAGACAACACCGTAGCAATGCCGCCTACAATTTCCAGAAATAAGTGTTGTGTTTGTGGCAGGAGGAGAGATGCACTTCACGGAACAAGACTTCATTTATTTCCCAAGGATTCTAGGAGGTTAGTAACCATGAGTGAATTGAATTTGTATCTAAATATGACAATACGATGTTGTCTCAGTCCCGGGATGATCAGCTGGCAAGTATATTTACTTCTACCGTATTCACCATTCTACAGGGGGCTAGCAGGCCTGTAGATCAAATCTATTTGCACATTAGATATGACATTGATCGTGAGTTGAAGGTTATCGTTAGAGGTCCGATTTTTTCATGAACCATCGGGAAACAGGTTACCACCCTATGCGGCCGCGGGTCCAATGCGGCCGCCCGTATGATCCACATATATAGAGGGCAGTCGCGCGGAGCAAACTATTGTTATACGTATATGTTTATTGTAAGTTATGTTTAACATATATAACTATATGTTAAACATAAGATATGTCATAAGTTACTAACCTAACCTCACTATAACCCCCTAAAAGTTACTAACCTAACCTCACTATAATCCCTAAAAGTTACTAACCTAACCTCACTATAATCCCTAAAAGTTACTAACCTAACCTCACTATAATCCCTAAAAGTTACTAACCTAACCTCACTATAATCCCCTAAAAGCTACTTATATTGCCGTAGGCGGCCGCATTGGGGATACACCGGGAAACATTCGGTAAACCACACAGGTGTACCGCGCTGACTAGCTACCCCGCCTGGATAGCTACCGTAGATAACACTAAAGTCGCCAGGACAACTATTTTTTCGATGTACAGACAGACGTCTGGTGGCGTTAATACTTACATTCTACATCAGGGGTTTTCAACCTTTTTTTCCCCACGTACCCTTTTGGGTATTGTTTATGTCAGCCATGTACCCCTTTCCCTTTGTGATAAGTGGAAAAAAAACACTACTTAAGTGAATTAACTACATAACCGTCATGCCATAACCAGTTACCAGTTAAGGAAAGAGCTGGAAAAAACCCCACTACGACTACGTTATCATTACATCTGCTGTAAAGGGAATTAATGAGATGGCTGGAACTGCTTTTCCTCAACTAGTCTAGTCAGCCGAGGAGCAGTTTTAGCTAAAGCACATCGAAGGTCGGCTTCCACATTCAGTCGAGATCTTAGTTTTGATTTTATGACCAGTAAGCTGGAAAGCCCAGTTTCACACAAATATGTTGATGGGAAAAGTAACAGAGAGCGAAGAGGCTCCTCTGCGACATGTGGATATGACTTGCTTATTTCACACCAGAACCTAACTAAAGATTTTTTCTCAAAGAGATCACAAGCACTGATCACAGTCATTCACGAAGTCAATAAACTCTTCCTGAATGACATCATTAACAGAAGCAACATCTGTATGGAAAGGCTCTCTAATTAGCTTCAAATTAACTTCAGACACATCTGGAAAGTATCTCTTTAATTCATTTTGCAGTGAGGAAAGATGCTCCACTATTAAATTTGCCATCTGATCTACAATAGAGGTGTCCTGTCTGTCAGCTAGTGTTTCAAACATGTCAAAATTTCCTTTCCTTACTTTTGTCTCCCACAGTTCTAGTTTCATTAAAAAACTCTTCAATTTGTCAACAGCGTCAGTGACAACAGCATCAGCTCCTTGCAAAGACTTGTTTAGAATATTTAGGCGTGTAAATTGTCAACAAGATAGGCAATTTAACCCACTTTGGATCATTCAGCTTTGCATGATAAATCTGAGATTCCTTCCTGTTATTACGGCTAAATAACTCTTTCAGTTCGTGCTGCAGCTCAAAAACTCTCTTGACTGTAACACTCGCACTCTAGCCCACTCGGTCACTGACTCCCTCACTCACTCACTTGTTCAGCTCACTTCTGCACACTGTCACACCCTCGTCAGCAAGCACGTGCCATCACCACACAAACACACACACATACACACACAATTAAAACAAAGTGTTGCATTGTTTCGTATGCAATATGATAATAATCTAAACTTATAGTATAAAAATGCGCACATACTCATGACACACCCAACCAGACGACATAAACGTGCATACAGACACGAATATTAGTCTATTTTTTCCTTTAGCTAACTTCAAACAAAAAATTACGATACATAACAACACACATTAACATACCATTCCCCACCTTACACCTGCCACACCACGCCACACATCTCACCACGTCACACCATACTTCACACCGCACCACACATCACAAACCTAGCCACATCACAACTCACATCACACCGAACCCCGTCATGCCACACTATACAAGATTATTTACACCATGTATCGCTGCCGTCACACAGCACCACTTCGCACATACAAAAAACAGTAGTGTTCTATTTAATCAAACTTTTGTAACGAGTCTGGGACACATCAGTTTTATCCTTAGTAATGCCAAACTTTTTGCGATAGCAGTGTTACTGAAATCGACAGAACATTCCCTATAGGCCTATGTAATGTTTCAGTAAAAAAGTAGCCACAGAGAGACCAACCTGGCCCAGCCAGCAACAGTTCCCGACTGGAGAGTGGTGGCGTGTACCTGACAACAGTTTGCGTCTCTATCCCTGTCCAATACTCGTACAAGTCAGCGGGTGGTCAGTCACACTCACACGCAGGGTTGCCACTCCATGGGATTTTTCCCAAGATCTTGGGATTCTGGATGCCGTCTTGGGATCTTGGGATTTTTATTGAAAAGAGCTAGATATCTTGGGATTTTAAGGCCCCTCCTCCGTCCATCCACTCCCACATCCCCTCCCTTACTGCTCTTATCCCTTACCTCCCACCTCATGTTGCACAACCAATCCCTACTCCTTCCCCCCAAAAAAGCCCCTCTCTCGCTCCATCCGCTCCCACAGCCCACTCATTACCCCTCCACTCCCTTATTTGTCATTCCATTTGTCCATCCAATCCCTATCCCTTCCCTTGGCCGATTAAAGCGCCTACCCCTCCCACTGCCCTATCTCTCGCTGTCCCCCATGGCCTTCCCCATGCCATAAATCTCTACCTTCATACCAGACCAAAATGTTGCGCAGTTCATATCATAACTGCCTCTTTTTTTTTCTTCTTTTTTTGTAAATTTAACATGATTTCTCCAATACTACTTCAATTTCTAGGTAAAATTTGTACACTTTTATTCAAGATTCTTAGTGTTTTTTTTACATTATTGTAAACCTTTGGGGATATTTTGGCCCATCTTATGATTTTCAGGGGTTAGTCTTGGGAATTATGAAATTTTTGAGTGGAAAACACTGCTAAACACGGCCTGAAGCAACGTATCAGGCCGTACCCACTAACGACCCGTGGAGAAGGGCGTACCCCCTGATAGACCCCTTACGTCCCCCCTGGGGTACGGCGTACCCCAGGTTGAAAACCCATGTTCTACATCCATGTTTTTCTGGAAAGTTTAGAATGGGCTATCTGGAGAGTCTGTGTCATTTTGTGTCTTTCATCTGTGTCATATTATGGTTATAAATGAAAAAATTACAAAAATATCACTAAAGGGGCGCCCCAACAATAAGGTCGCCATCTAGTGTTTATTTACTGAGTGTCCTCCCACCGTCGTCGCCGAAAAAAACACCAGTAGTGAAATTTAAAAAACTTATATACTTGCAGATACAAAGCATAAAAACAATGCTGAAACAGGGTAGATTTATACAGTCATTATATAACTACTTTTGTATCATCAATGGCACACATACACATCAGTAGTGATGCTAAAATTCGTAATATATGGCGGTGGCGAAATTAGTGCAGGTGGCGACTATACTGTTATCTACGGTACCCTGCGACACTACGCACGTGCGGCAGATAATGTCACACAAATTAAATTTCAGATAAATTAAAAACATATCAAAACTATTATGAAAAAACTAAATTTCGTCTTCGAAACAGTGATGCCAAAAAACAAATATTTTTGCACTTAATGACTAAACCTTTTTTAAAAACAAACCCCTAACCTGCGTATTTTTTACCAAGATATTAATGCGTTAAATAATGTTTTGGTATATTCGGGGAGAGTAGTTTTGGTCGAAAATTGCACTGAAATAATAATATTGATTTCCATACTTAATCTACATCTTCCCTCCATGACTATTCCATGCTATGCTTTTGTCATGTCATTATGCTTAAAAGCCAATATCATTGCAGACGGCTGCAGTGGGTGCAAAACCTCAACATTGCCATTGCCATTTCACCTGAGGGGCCTATACAGTAATTTTCTTCACCATAGGTTCTTTTAAACCCATAGAATATGTAATTTACACCAACAATGGCTATGTCATTATTTTGGGCCTATTATCCCTATTTTTTTCTTACCCCACTTTACTATATAATGTAACTTTTGACGGGTTTGTGGCTCCTCAACAGTGGGACAAGAGCCCGACGGATTCCCAGCAGGGCAATCCACCTACTGACTCTCACGTAACACCCAAAAAAACACACACCAAACCATTAAGTGCTGTCACATTTGAAATTGTCCAGAGAATAAAAAAAGGGATGACAGGATATGTTCAGGTGCGACAGAAGCTGTGTGCACAATTATTTTTTTTTCCAGTCAGACTTTTACTGTGTTTGTGTCATGTTGTTATAATATTGTTTGCTTTCATAATATACGTATCCGAAATTACCAATAGTGAATTTTAATGACTAATGTTTAAATTTAAATTTAAATTTAAAATTTAATTAATCTAATGAAAGGAAGCATATATACACACCAGCACATTATTGCTATTATTTGATATATTAATTGGTGTGACATTGACTGTATTTTATTTTACAGGGGTCAGAAACAATTAAATTGCTGCAGTCCACAGCACGCAGACTGCGTACGCGTCTACATGCAGCCCAGAGAGCTTTTCTGCAAGACGCCCCACCAACTAATGAAGGCTGCAGCCAAATATTTAGACCCAAAAGTGTGCGACTTTTTCAGGACACAGTTGATGCATAGCATAACAAAAAAGAAAGGATTCAGATATGGGGTGAAATGAGAGGAAATTTGCTTTAGCCTTATTCTATCACAGCCCCAAAGCCCTACAGATTTTTTAAGATCTGTTTTTTCCCTCCCTTCACTTTCAACTTTGCATTTTTGGCTAAAAAAGAATCTGCATGAATACTGGCTGGAAATAAACATACTCTGGCAGTCCTGAAGAAGAGAGCAGAGACCTTGCCAAAAAGAAGGACTCTTTGTGGCATTGTATTTGATGCAATGAGCCTTAAAGAATCTCTTCATTTTGACCAGGCCTCTGACTCCATCATTGGTAGGGGGGACTTTGGAGAACATGGCAAAAGTTTGAAACAAACGAACCATGCACTTGTCTTCATGATCAAAGGGTTGGTTTTGGAAATGGAAAATGATTTTAGGATATTTTTTCTATTCGGGAGGGGTTAATAGTTTTTTAAAATGAGGGGAACTTTTATGAGATGTCAGTTAAAGGGAAAATTAAAAAAACCGGGTTTAAAGAAAGTTTTCACAGTTTGTGATCAGGATGGAGTGCAAACGTTCTGTGTTTCGGACTCTTGGCATGTCAAAGGATAATCCTACCTTTGATGTTTGATGGTGAGAAAGTACTTTTCTTTTATGACTCGCCCCATCTTTTGAAAAGCCCTCAGAAAACCCCACTTTTAAAGTACAACATCAGAATTGGGGGAATGTAATTTCATGGGATCATATTAAAAAATTTTATTGACAGATCATGCTCAAAAAGCTTCGACTTTCACCAAAATTAACCTCTAAGCATATTTGTGAAGAAGGCTTTTCAAAGATGCGTGTCAAAACTTGCCACACAAGTTTTGAGTCGTACAGTAGCAGCAGGCATGTATACACATTCCGTCACAGGCCTGCTTCCACCGGCAGCTGCTTATACGGCAGAATTTGTGCATGGGGGTGGATTTGACTGTTTTGACTGTTTTAATAGTTTAGTTAGATTTCATTTCAAAGAAATTCGGGGGTTTTAACTTCACAGTCTTGTCATTTGCAGTTTATCAATAATATAAAAAACATACATAGTCATGGAAAGTTTGTGCATCACCTCATGTACATAATCATGTATAGATGGCTGGGCCCAATCAAAACCTAACCCTCCCCCAAGGCTTTGTGGCAAGATGTTCAAGTCTATAAAGTGAAGTATATTCTCAGCCGTCGACTTAATCAGGACGTCTGGAAAACCTGTTTTCCAAATTGAGGAATAGATATGGGGAAATTTTGACCATCCTAGTGTCTACAATTTCATCAAAGGTTTAACTCTGTGGTGACCAATGAACTATTGCAAGGCCCAACATCCGGTAATTTTGAAGTAGATGAGTCACAGTTCCTGTCGAAACCTCAAATTGGGGAATCAGAAGTTCCCATGCCCCCCAGATTCTGATACTGATACAGAGCAGGAAGACCAACTGCCTGATGACATGAGTGTCTCAGAAAAAAATGCTCTTTGGGATACATAGTTGGGTGGACATGTAGAAAGTTTTTTGAGTAGACCCTGGACTGTCAAGTATGTAGGGACTGTTTGATTGATGACAGCCAGATGCTTGACAGTAATGCAAAATTATTCATGCATTTTAAAGCTGAAATTAAAACACCACACTCTACATTTGGGGGGCTGTGTATGCCAACAGACAGTGCAATCCAACATTTTGCTGAAATAGAAAAAAAACTGTCTAGTGTTATGGAGAAGGCTATGTTGGGTAGCAGAGTCAGCCATACGCTATTGGAAAAATTAAAACAACACACATTTTCTGCTCCCCTACAGCTATGTTCCACCCATCTATATCCCAAGTTTCATTTCATTTATATAAAAATGAGAATATTTTACATACTCAAGTGGAGAAATAGAAGTCCGGGATTAGGTAGTAAAAGAAAAAATAAGAAGATACTGAAATTGAAACACTAACAAACGCCTCTATATACATTTTTTTCAGCTGAAACCGACGGACAGGTTGGTACATATATTACCTCTTTTTTGAGTTTTTTGGTGGTGGGTTAGGAGTGCTTTCAGTTATGCAGCATGTATGCATATATTGTGTTTAGTGTTTCATGTAATGCACCAGAGCATGTAACTGTGTCCTGCTATTTGAAAGTGTCATTAATGCCTGAATTCTGCTTTTATGCTTATTGCAAGTGTCTGTATTGCCTGAATTCTGCTTTTATGCTTATTGCAAGTGTCTGTATTGCCTGAATTCTGCTTTTATGCTTATTGCAAGTGTCTGTATTGCCTGAATTCTGCTTTGCTGTTATGCAAGTGTCATTATGCCTGAAATGTGCTTTGCTGTTCATGCAAGTGTCTGTATTGCCTGAAATCTGCTTTGCTGTTCATGGCAAGTGTCTGTATTGCCTGAAATCTGCTTTGCTGCTCATGGCAAGTGTCTTTAATGCCTGAAATCTGCTTTGCTGTTCATGGCAGTGTCTTAATGCCTGAAATGTGCTTTGCTGTACATGACAAGTGTCATTAATGCCTGAAATGTGCTTTGCTTAGATGCAAGTGTATTATGCCTGAAATTGCTTGCTGTCAGAGAATGTGTTCATTAATGCCTGAAATGTGCTTTGCTGTCATGGCAAGTGTCATTAATGCCTGAAATTGCTTTGCTGTCAGTAGAAATGTCATTAATGCTGAAATCTGCTTTGGCTGTTATCTTCAATGCTAGTGTACGTGTACAATACCTGAGATCTGCTGTTATCTACTGTCTGTGTTAGTGCATGTTATACTTGACACTTGCTGTGACTGATGGTTCTTCTGTAATGCCAAATCTGGCTGGCAAGTAATTTGCATAGACTTCAGCTAAATTCATGTAGTTTATTTATCTACATTTCTGACGCCTGTTACCAAGAACTCCCCTAGGGATGGCCGCAACAGTCTCCTTTTATTCCTGTCCTCAATTCCTCCTTGCATGCTCTAACCCTCTCATTCTCCTCTCACCATTTCTTCCAATTTAATTTAGTACAATTTACTTTTCACAGTCTTTTCCTGGTTAAAAAGAATGCAGTTATAAAATAAAAATAATAGGCACACTTTCATTAACCTTAAAGAGTAATGTCATATGTTTTTGTAAATATGAAAACATAAATACAAAAAAGGGGTATGCAGTAGTCAAATAAAAATACTATAGTTTCCCGCTTAAATTCTCTACGTTCTCTTATCACTTATGCCATTCCGGGATTTTCCCAAGACTTGGGATTCTGGGAGCAGTCTTGGGATCCTTGGATTTTTATGAAAAGAGCTAGCTATCTTGGGATTTTAAAGGCACCTCTCCGTCATCCACTCCACATCCCCTCCCTTACTGCTCTTATCCCTTACTCCAACCTATGTTGCACAACCAAATCCTCTACTCCTTCCCCCCAAAAAAAAGCCCCTCTCTCGCTCCATACGCTCCACAGCCCCACTCATTACCCCTCCACTCCTATTTGCATTCCATGGTCATCCAATACCTATCCCTTCCATTGGCCCGATTAAAGCGCCTACCCCTCCCACTGCCCTATCTTCGCTGTCCCCCATGCCTTACCCATGCAAAACTCTACCTTCATACCAGGACCGAAATGTTGCGCAGTTCAATATCAAACGCTCTTTTTTTCTCTTTTTTGTAAATTTAACATGATTTCTCCAATACTACTTCAATTCTAGGTGGAAATGTACAACTTTATCAAGATTCTTAGTGTTATTTTACATTGTATTGTAAACCTGGGATATTTTGGACCATATTTATGATTTCAGTGGGTTATTCTTGGGAATTATGAAATTTTGAGTGCAAACACTGATCACACGACTGAAGCACGTATCAGGGCCGTTACCCAACTAACGACCCGTGGAAGAAAGGGGCGTACCCCTGAAGACCCTTCACGCCCATTACCCTGGGGTACGAGTACCCCAGGTTGAAAACCCATGTTCTACATCATGATTTCTGGAAAGTAGAATGTGCTATCTGGAGAGTCTGTGCATTTTGTGTCTTCATCTGTGTCATATTATGGTTATAAATGAAAAAATTACAAAAATATCACTAAAGGGGCGACAACCAATAAGGTCGCCATCTAGTGTTTATCTACTGAGTGTCCTCCCACCGTCGTCGCCGAAAAAAACCACAGTAGTGAAATTTAAAAAATTAATACTTGCAGAACAAAAGCATAAAACAATGCTGAAAACAGGTTAGTTATACAGTTCATTATATAAACTACTGTTGTACATCAATGGCACAAACACATCAGTAGTGATGCTATAATCGTTAATAATGGCGGCTGGAGCATTAGTGCAGTGGCGACTATACTGTTATCTACGGTACCCTGCGGACGATACGCACGTGCGGCAGAAATGTCACACAAATAAATGTCAGATAAATTAAAAACATATCAAAACTATTATGAAAAACTAAATTCGTATTCGAAAGGACAGTGATGCAAAAAACAAATATTTGCACTTAATGACTAACCTTTTTTAAAAAATAACCCTACCTGCGTATTTTGACCAAAGATTATAAATGCGTTAATAATGTTTTGGTATATCGAGAGAGTAGTTTGGTTCGAATTGCACTGAAATTAATAATATTGATTTCCATACTTAATCTACATCTTCTCATGGGATATTCCAATGCTATGCTTTTTGTCATGTCATTATGCTTAAAGCCAATATCATTGCAGACGCTGCAGTGGGTGCAAAACCTCAACATTGCATTGCCACCCCCCCCCCCCCCCCCCCCTTTTCACCTGAGAGCCTATACAGTAATTTCTCACCATAGGTCTTTTCAACCATAGAATATGTAATTTACACCAAAACATGGCTATGTCATTACCTTTGCCCTATTATCCCTATTTTTTCTTACCCCACTTTACTATTAACAATGGTAACTTTTGCAGGTTGTGGTCTCAACAGTGGGACAAGAGACGACGGCTTCCCAAAGCAGGGCAAATCCACTACTGACTATCACGTAAACACAAAAAAAAACACACCAAACCATGTAAGGGCTGTCACATTTGAAATTGTTCCAGAGAATAACAAAGGATGGCCAGGTAGTCAGGTGCGACAGGGAGCTGTGTGCACAATTAATTTATTTCCAGTCAGACCTTGTACTGTGTTTGTGTCAGTTGTATATAATATGTTGCTTTTCATAATATCGTAGTCCGAAATTACCAATAGTGAATTTTAATGACTAATGATTAATTAATAATTAATATACTAATTTAATTCTAATGAAAGGAAGCATATATACACACCAGACATTATGCATTATTTGATATTATTAAAATGGTGTGACAGACTGTATTTTATTTTACAGGGGTCAGAACAATTAAATTGCTGCAGCCACAGCACGCAGACTGGACGCTCTACATGCAGCCAGAGACTCCGTCTGCAAGAAGCCCCCACCAATAAAATGGAAGGCTGCAGCCAAATATTTAGACCCAAAAGTGTGCGGACTTTTTCAGGACACAGTTGATGCATAGCATAACAAAAAAGAAAGGATTCAGATATGGGGTGCATGAGAGGAAATTTGCTTTAGCCTTATTCTATCACAGCCCCAAAGCATACAGATTTTTAAGATCTGTTTTTCTCCCTCCCTCCACTTTCAACTTTGCATTGTTGCCTAAATAAGAATCTGCATGAATACGGCATGGAGTAAAAATACTCTGGCAGCTCTGAAGAAGATAGCAGAGACCTTGCCAAAAGAAGAGTACTCTTTGGGCATGTATTTGAGGCAATGAGCTAAAGAATCTCTTCATTTTGACAGGCCTTCGACTCCATCATGGTAGGGGAGGTTGGAGAACATGGCAAAGTTTGAAACAAGAGAACCATGCACTTGTCTTCATGATCAAAGGGGTGGTTAGGAAATTTTCCAATGATTTTAGGATATTTTTTTCTATTCGGGAGGATTAATAGTTGTAAAACTGAGGGAAACTATATAGATGTCAGTAGGAAAGTTAAGAAACAGGTTTAAAGTAGTTCACAGTTTGTGATCAGGATGGAGTGCATCGTTCTGTGTTTCGGGGATCTTGGCATGTCCAAAGGATAATCCTACCTTTGATGTTGATGGTGAGAAAGTACTTTTCTTTTATGGACTCGCCCCATGTGTGAAAGCCAGAAACACACTTTAAAGTACCAACATTCAGAATTGGGAGGAATGTAATTCATGGGATCATATAAAAAGTTTTATTTGGACAGATCATGCTCAAAGCTTCGATTGCTACCAAAATTAACCTCTAAGCCATATGTGGAAGACAGGCTTTTCAAAAGATGCGTGTCAATCTTGCCACACAAGTTTTGAGTCGCTACAGTAGCAACCAGGCATGGTAACACATTCGTCAAGAGCCTGCTTCCACGGCAGCTGCTTATACGCAGAATTTGTGCATGCGTGGATAGACTGTTTGACTGATTTTAATAGCTTAGTTAGATTTCATTCAAATGAAATTCGGGGGGTTAACTTCACCAGTCTTGTTCATTTGCAGTTTATCAATAATATAAAAATCATACATGTCATGGAAAGTTTGTGCAATCACCTCTGTCATAATCACTGTATAGATGGTGGCTAATCAACCTAACATCCCTCAAGGCTTTGTGGGCAAGATGTTCAAAGTCTATAAAGTGAAAGTATATTCTCCAGCCGTCGACTTAATCAGGACTGTCTGGAACCGTTTTCCAAATTGAGGAATAGATTGGGAATTGTGACCATCCTAGTGTCCTACAATTTATCAAAGGTCTTAACTCTGTGGTGGACCAATGAACTATTGCAAGGCCCAACATCCGGTAAATTGAAGTAGATGAGTCACAGGTACCTGTCGAAACCTCAAAAATTGGAATCAGAAGTTCCATGCCCCAGATCTGATACTGATACAGAAGCAGGAAGACCACTGCCTGATGACATGAGGTCTCAGAAAAAAATGCTCTGGGATACATAGTTGGGTGGACATGTAGAAAGTTTTGAGTAGGACAATGACTGTCAAGTATGTAGGGATGTTGATGATGACAGCCAGATGCTGACGTAAGCAAAATTATCATGCATTTTAAAGCTGAAATTAAAATAACCACACTATTACATTTGGGGGGGGCTGTGTAGCCAACAGACAGTGCAATATAACATTTTGCTGAAATAGAAAAAAAAACTGTCTAGTGTTAGGAGAAGAAGGCTAATGTTGGGTAGCAGAGTCAGCCATACGCTATTGAAAAATTAAAAACAACACACATTTTCTGCTACCCTACAGCTATGTTCCACCCATCATAATCCAAGTTTCATTTTGAGTTATATAAAAAATGAGAATAATTTTTACATACTCAAGTGGAGAAATAGAAAGTCCGGATTAGGTAGTAAAAGAAAAAATCAGAAGATATGAAATTGAAACACTAACAAACGACTCTATATACGTTTTTTTCAGCTGATACCTCTAACGGACAGGTGGTACATATATTACCCCTTTTTGTTTGAGTTTTTTGGTGGTGGGTTAGGAGTGTTTCAGTTATGCAGCATGTATGCATATATTGTGTTTAGTGTTTCATGTAATGCACCAAGAGCATGTAACTTGTTCTGCGATTGAAAGTGTCATTAATCCTGAATTTTGCTTTTATGTTTATTGCAAGTGTGTATTGCCTGAATTCTGCTTTTATGCTTATTGCAAGTGTTTTTATTGCCTGAAATCTGCTTTGATGTTTATTGTAAATATCTTATTGGGCTGAAATGTCTTTGCTGTTCATGACAAGTGCATTAATGCCTGAAATGTGCTTTGCTGTTCATGACAAAGTGTCTGCTATGCCGTGAAATGTGCTTTGATGTTCATGACAAGGTCTGTAATGCCTGAAATGTGCTAGCTGTTTCATGCAAGTGTCTGTAATGCTGAAATGTGCTTTGCGGTTCATGGCAAGTTGTCATTAATGCCTGAAATGTGTTTGCTGTACATGACAGTGTCATTAATGCCTTTCAAATGTGCTGTGCTGTAGATGTACAAGGTCATAATGCCTGAAATGTGCTTTGCTGTACATGAGAAGGTCATTAATGCCTGAAATGTGCTTTGCTGTACATGACAAGTGTCATAATGCCTGAAAAATGTGCTTGCTGTACATGAGCAGTGTCATTAATGCCCGAAATCTGCTTTGCTGGTATCTTCAATGCTAGTGTACGTGTACAATACCGGACTGCTGTTATCTACTGGTCTGTGTTAGTGCATGTTATACTTGACACTTCTGTGATGATGTGTTCTTTGTAATGCCAACATCTGGCTGGCAAGTTAAATTTGCATAGGACTTGCAGCGTAAATTCATGTAGGTTTATTTATCTACATTTCTGCGCCTGTACCAAGAAACTCCCCTAGCGGATGGCCGCAACAGTCTTACTTTATTCTGTCCTCACATTCCCTCCTTGCAGCTCTAAACCCTCTCATTCTCCTCTCACCATTTCCTTCCAATAATTAGTACAATCGTTACTTTTCAGCAGTCTTTAATGGTTAAAAAGAATGCAGTTATAAAATAAAAAATATAAATGGAAGGCACACTTTCATTAACCTAAAGAGAATGTTCATTATGTTTTTGTAAATGGAAACCTAAAATACAAAAAAGGGGGTATGCAGTAGTCAAATAAAAATACTATAGTTCCCGCTTAAATTCTCACGTTCTCTTATAATATCCTGTGTTCGACATAGATGGCAGGACCGTACGGTTTTCAGACTTTACTGTGGAGTTCAGATTTCTTGTTCTCTAGCTCCTTGCATGTGGTACTATAGCTTTGTCCACGCGCACCGTGTGCCCGCATGTGGGGCTGCCCTAGTGGGTCCCAGGTGGGCTTAACATGGGGTCCCAGGTGGCTTTGGGAACTATGTGGGTCCCAGGGGGCTTATGGGAACATGTGGGTCCCAGGTGGCTTAACCATGGGACTAGTGGGTCCCAGGTGGGTCCCATGTTAAGCCCACCTGGGGACCCACATAGTTCCCATAAGCCCACCGGGACCAACATAGTTCAAACTCTAACCTAACCTACCAAATATAACCTACCCTAATCTAACAAATCTAACCTAACCTAAAACAAAATCTAAACCTAACCTCCTATATCGGGGGTTGAGGGGGAGTCTGGACATCGGTCATTCATTATGTGTGGATCGTTCAAGGTCACCGTTTTGGTTAGGTTAGAATCTGGTTAGGATAGGTTAGATTTGGTTAGGTTAGATTTGGTTAGGTTAGCGATCGGTGGTTCAAGACCCCCGCTAGGTTAGGTCTAATTTGGTTAGGAACAATTCTCTAGATTTAAGGATATACTTCTAGATCTAGGGAATTTACCCCCCTACGCAACTCTTAATTACGTGTTTCGACGCATAATTTGTTCCGCCACCTGAAAACCCCGCATTCCCACAGGTCCCAAACTTGTTTTGGGGGAAGTGGGAGAGTATGGGCAAACACATAGAATTTACCGTTAAGTATCCTGAACGTTCGTTCTCATCGCTAAGGGTATTTATAACCCATACAAAAAAAACACAAGGTGGTCTGGGGGGGGTGAAAACCCCCCTAGTGAGGTAGTTGCGAATCAATGCCCAGGTAGTAGTTAACTAATGGGGGGTTCTGGGGGAGAGGCAGATCCCCCAGTCTATGCCAGGAGAGTTTGGTGATGAAACTGCCCCCCCCCCCCCCACCCAAAAAAATTTACGCCGGCAGGAATAAAAAAAAAATCACAAGGGGGATCTGGGGTGAGCGAAACCCCGGCCTCAGTGAGCAAGGTTATGTAACAAGGCCCAGGTTAGGCTAGGTTAGTTTAGGCTGGATGGGGGGAGCCCGCCAGTTATTGTCAGAAGAGTATTGGTCTATTGACCTAATAATCAGTATCTGATGGGGGAGTATGGTTGAAAATGCTATTACCATTTCTTTTGCTTATTTCAATTATTTATTACCTTTTCATTATACAGGAAATAAGTTATACCCTTTAATCATCCTTAAATACCCCTTTTCACCCACCAGTTAGGGTAGTTTAGGTATATTAGGTAAGAATGGAATTTATGGTTATTATTTTTACTCGTTAGGATACAATTATCAGGGCCCCGGGCGAAGGTGGCGGAGGAGGTATTTCAGCTCCAGATGTGTAAGTATGTGGCAGCAATGATATGTGATAATACCGATTGATAATTTAATAGACCAGCTACTAAACAATCCCGATTTCATTAGTTAGAAAAAGCTAGTTAGCAATGATTTAGTTTAGGTTAAATTGAATTTAGTTAAGTTGAAACAATAATGTTTGACAATCAAACAATATAAAGAATGGGGAGTTCTTCTGTCTTCAGAATGTCCTGTTGCTGCAAAAATATGCCTTCAGATTATCTCTAATAAAGTGGCAGGTTAGCTATATACATGTGTACATAACTCTATGAGTTAGAGGAGGAAAACACCTGCATATACAAACAGCATTATTTATCACAGTAATCTGAAATTATAAGCGAACATGAAGCATTAGTCAAATCATATAACCCTCTATTTTCATTTCATTTTATTTATCTCGCCTATTTCGTCGGAAAGTTCCAGTTCTGATTTTGCATACACTACTCCAAAAACACCAAAACATACTTCCATACACTAAACATACTCCAATCCAATAACACTACTCCAACACCCACTAACACTACTCCAATACACTAACATACTCCAATACAACTAACACTACTCCAATACAATAAACACTACTCCAACACACACACTACTCCCAATACACTAACCACTACTCAACACACTAACACTAATCCAATACACGAACACTACTCAAATACACTAACACACTCCAACACACTAACACTACACAATACACTAACACTACTCAATAAACTTAAACACTACTCCAATACCACTAAAAACTACTCAACACACTAATACTACTTGTAGTTGAACAGGACGATGTCCTTCATATTTACCCAGTCAGACCATTTCGACGACAACTCCATTGTGCACAGGCTAATTGTTGAATTTAAAGAACAAATATGTTGATTTAGAATATAAATTCAAAACTGATTTTGCTTTGAGTTTAGAAACATAGCTATGTAAAATAAGGGAATATATCGTAATTTCGTGACATACCTAATCAATATGCCTATAGACAATATGGACAAAATTAAAAATCTACACACAGTAGCAATCTTGCAGTTTTACATCATGAGAACTTAAAACTTAGGTCTAGACACCCATAGGAAACTCTATAGGCGGTTTAATACGGACGATAATACGAAATATGCTAATTAGGTCAATAATGCAAATTGCTCAACAAATGCAATTAGTATCCAGCAGTTTCTGCATCCTTCGGCATGTGTACATTAAATTTCAAGCATAAAACCTTACGTACTCAAACAGTTCCATTTTCACTATAGGGGCATATAGGGACGGCTACCGTAGTAGACTAAAAATTTAAGTGACAAGAGCAATCTAGAGCAGATGTTTTTACTTCCACCAACTAGCGTCACCATGGTGCATTTTGCGTGAGAATGAATTTCCATTCTAGTAAGCTTCAAGGTAATTATCGCCTATATAGTAGGCTACTATGAATACCAGCTATACCGATGACGACTTCAATCGAAGATTTCCTAGATAAGAGGCAAGTCAAAGAATAAACAAATGCAATCATGATATTAAACTTCATTCAGTAAGGGGGAAAACGGAAGCAGAACCTGTCATGCCCTGCACCATAGATACATGCTACTATAGTCTATTCACTTAAGCTGGATTCCTGGGCTGGGAGCTGCTCGATGCCTAACCGAGTTTGTAAGGACGTCGCTGATTGGCTGATAGACTCGGGCTGCGTGGCGATGGTGGTGGTACTTGCCTCGCCTCAACCCAAAACCCTTGCGTGGCCTCAGAAAAACTATTCATATTTCTTGGCTTACCTCACCTCTAACCAAGATAGGCCTATTTGGTTGCATCGTGAATTCAGGCAGTGATGTCAACAACAACACGCATCCATAACTCAAGAGGGGTAAAAAATAAAGTCATGACTGACTATCACATGAAGTGGCGGACTTTTAGGTTTTCAGTGCATTGAAATGTGTCACGCCCTACCCGATATTACCAAGCTACCAGATGAATTTAGAAAAGCTGAGCCTACCATCGTGTCATAAATACATTGCTGCATATCATGAGCATAAAACAAATTACACTAAGACTACACTAATATTAAGATAATGGAGGGAAAGTAAAGAGGTATAAACATTTTTTCTTTGCTTATTTGCTTCAACTCGCTGTAACTCCATAATTTTTGGTCGCAGTCAATTTTCATAGAACTGTTTCAAAATCCTTATACTTTCCGCTTCCGTGGTATGTAGCAACGTACCAATTAAGGAAAAAGAGTATGTGGTCAAAATGGCTAGAAAGTTAAACTACTACTGCAAATTGCACAGTGTACGGCGTGAGCATTGCTCCTATACAGGAGAGGACTTTTTTTTTTTCTCGGGAGAGCAATCAGAGGCCCACCCGTCACGGCACCAGTTTGAAACAGTTTAACTTACTTAGCCATTTTGACCACCGACTCTTTTCTTTTGGTACGTGATACATACCACAGGAGCGGAAAAGTATAGAATTTGCAAACAGTTCTTTGAAAAATTGAATGCGACCAAAACTCAATATGGAGTTACAGACGAGTTGAAGCAAAATAAGCAAGAAAAAATGTTATACACTTTTACTTTCTTCAATTATCTTAATATTAGTTTAGTCTTAGTGTAATTTTTTTATAGCTCATGATATATGCAGCAATGTATTATGAACACGAGGGTAGGCTCAGCTTTTATAAATATCATCTGGCTAGCTTGGTAATATCCGGGTAGGAGACAACATTTCATGCACTGAATGAAAACCTTAAAAGTCCGCCTACAGTGATAGTCAGTCAGAATTTATTTTTTTACCCTATTGAGTTATAAGGCTGTTGTTGTTGAAACAATCACTGCCTGATTCATGATGCAAACCAAAATAGGCCTATCTTGTGTAAAGAGGTGAGGTAACAAGCAAGAAATATGAATTATTTTCTGAGGCAACGCAAGGGTTTGGTTGAGGCGAGGCAAAGTACCACCCACCATCGCCACGCAGCCCGGAGCTATTCAGCCAATCAGCGACCGTCCTTACCAAACTAGGCTAGGCATCGAGCAGCTCCAGCCCAGGAATCCAGCTTAAGTGAATCGGACTATAGTACATGTAGCTATAGGTGGAAGGCATGACAGGTCTGGCTTTCCGTTTTTTCCCCCTTACTGAATGAAGTTTTAAGTATCAGTGATTGCATTTGTTTAATATTTGCTTACTCTTATTGAGGAAATCTTCGTATTGAAGTCGTTCATCGGTATAGCTGGTATTTCATAGTACCTAACTATATAGGCTATAATAAACTTGAGCTTATCTAGAATGGAAATTCATTCTCACACCAAAATGCACCAATGGTGAGCAGATAGTTGGTGAAGTAAAAAAAATCTGCTCTAGTGACTCTTTTCAACTTACTTTTTAGTTCACTACGGTAGCGTCCTATATGCCCCTATAGTGAAATGGAAACTGTTGAGACAGTAAGGTTTTATGTTGAAAATTGTAATGTACACATTACCTAAGGATGCAGAAAACTGCTGGATGACAAAGTTGCATTTGTTGAGCAATTTGCATTATTGACCTAATTCGCATCTTCGTAGTAATCTTCCTTATTAAAACCGTCCTATAGAGTTCAGAATGGGTGTCTAGACCTAAGTTTTAGTCTCAATTATGTAAAACTGCAAGATGCTACTGTGTATATTTTAATTTTTGTCCATAACAGTGTCTAATTAGAATTCGATGAGGTATGTCCGAAAATTACGAATATATTCCTTATTTGACATAGCTTAGGTTCTAAATCAAAGCAAAAAAATCAGTTTTGATTTAATATTCTAAATACTATTTGTTCTTTAAATCACACAATTAGCACTGGCACATGGAGTTGTCGTGTGGAAATGGTCGACTGGAGTAAAGACTGAAAATCGTCTGGTCAACTACAAGTAGTATTAGTGTGTTGAGAGGTTAGTGTATTGAGTAGGTTAGTGCTATTGGAGTAGTGTTAGTGTATTGGAGTAGTGTTAGTGTGTTGGAGTAGTGTTAGTGTATTGGCCAGTAGTGTTCGTGTATTGGAGTAGTGTTTAGTGTGTTGGAGTAGTGTTAGTGTATGGAGTATGTGTTAGTGTGTGGAGTAGTGTTAGTGTATGGAGAGTGTTAGGTGTATGGAGTAGTGTTAGTGTATTGGCGCTAGTGTCAGTGTGTTGGAGTAGTGTTAGTGTATTGGAGTAGTGTTTAGTGTATTGAGTAGTGTTGGTGCGTTGGAGTAGTGTATCAAAATCAAGAACTGGGAACTTCGACCGAAAAATAGGCAGATAAATAAAATGAAATGAAAATATGAGTGGTAATATGATTTGACTAATGCTCAGTTCGCTTATAATGTCAGATTACTGGATAAAATAATGCTGTGATGATATGCAGGTTGTTTTCTCCTCAACTCATGTAGTTATGTACCACATGTAATATATAGCTAACCTGCCACTTATAGAGATAATCTGAAGCATATTTTGAAGCAACAGGACTTCTGACAAAGAAGAATCCCCATTCTTTATATTTTGATTGTCAAACACATTATTGTTTAACTTAAAATAAATTCAAATTTCCTAAACTAAATCATATTGCTAACTAGCTTTTCTAACTAATTAAATCTGGATTGTTTAGTAGCGGTCTATTAAATTATCAATCGTATTATCACATATCATTGCTGCACATATTACCCATCTGGAGCTGAAAACCTCCTTCCGCCACCTTCGCCAGGGCCCTGTATATGTATTCCTAACTAGTAAAAAATATAACCAATATAAAATTCCATTCTACCTACGAACCTACCTACCTAACTGTGGGGTGAAAAAGGGGTATTTAAGATTAAAGGGGTATTAAAGTATTTCTGTATAATGAAAAGGTATAAATAATTGAAATACAGCAAAAGAAATGGTAAATATGCTTTTCAACCAATACTACATAAATACTGAGTATTGGTCAATAGGGCCAATACTCTTCTGAAAAACTGGCGGGGCTCTCCACCATCCAGACCTAAACTAACCTAGCTCTAACCTGGGCATTGGCGATTACAGAACCTTAGCTCACTGAGGCCGGGGGTTGCGCTCAACCACCCCAGATCCCCTTGTGATTTTTTTTTTTTATTCCTGCCGGCGGTAAATGTGCAGTTTCAACCAATTACTATCCTGGCATAACTGGGGGAGCTGCTCTCCCCCAGAACACCCCATAGTTCTAACACTAACCTGGGCAGTGATTACGCAAACTACCTCACTAGGGGGTTTCACCCCCCAGACAACCTTGTGTATTTTTTGTATGTGTAGAAATACTCTTAGCGATGATAACGAAACGTTCAGGATACTTAAACGGTAAAAATTAGTGTTTGCCATACTCTCCCACTTCCCCCAAAACAAGTTTGGGGACCTGTGGGAATGCGGGGTTTTCAGTGGCGGAACAAATTATGCGCGGAAACACGTAATTTAAAGAGATTTGCGTAGGGGGGATTAAAATTCCCTAGGATTCTAGAGTAATTCCTTAAATCTAGAGAAATTTGGCTAACCAAAAATTAAACATAACCTAGCGGGGGTCTTGACACCACCGATCAGCTAACCTAACCAAATCTAACCTAACCAAATATAACCTATCCTAACCAAATCTAACCATAACCAAAACTGTGACCTTGGAGATCAACACATAATGATGACCGAAGTGTCGAGAGAGAATCCCCTCAACCCGCGCTATAGGAGGTTCGGTTAATTGTTTAGGTTATAGGTAGATTTGGTTAGATTAGGGTATAAGGTTATATTTGGGTAGGGTTAGGTTAGATTTGGACTATGTGGGTCCCAGGTGGGCTTATGGGAACTATGTGAGGTCCCAGGGGGCTAACATGGGGACCCACCTCGGGACCCACAGAGAGTCCCATGTTAAGCCCACCTGGGACCCACATACTTTCCCATAAGACCACCACTGGGACCCACATAGTTCCAATAAGCCCACCTGGGACCGAATGTTAAGGCCCACTGGGACCCACATAGGGCAGCCCACATGCGGCGCACACGGTAGTGCGCGTTGGACAAAGCTAATGTGCCACATGCAAGGAAGCTAGAGAACAAGGAAATCTGACTCCACAGTAAAGTTTGAAAAAACCGTACGGTCCTGCCATCTATGCGAACACAGGATATGATAAGAGAACGTAGAGAATTTAAGCTCGGAAACTATAGTCATTTTTATTTGACTACTGGCATACCCCCTTTTTTGTATTTATGTTTCCATATTTACCAAAAACATATAACATTACACTTTAAGGGTTAATGAAAGTGTCGCCTTCCATTTATATTTTTATTTTATAACTGCATTCTTTTTAACCAGGAAAGACTGCTGAAAAGAAATTGTACTAAATTAATTGGAAGAAATGGTGTGAGAGGAGGATGAGAGGGTTAGAGCATGCAAGGAGGGAATGTGAGGGACAGGAATAAAGAGACTGTTGCGGCCATCCGCTCGGGGAGTTCTTGGTAAACAGGCGTCAGAAATGTAGATAAATAAAACTACATGAATTTACGCTGCAAGTCTATGCAAATTTAACTTGCCAGCCAGATTTGGCATACAAAGAAACACATCATCACAAGCAAAGTGTCAAGCATAACACTTGCACTAACACCGACCAGTAGATAACAGCAGATCTCAGGTATTGTACACGTACACTAGCATTGAAGATAACAGCAAAGCAGATTCAGGCATTAATGAACACTTCTCATGTACAGCAAAGCACATTTAAGGCATTAATGAACACTTGTCATGTACACCAAAGCACATTCAGCATTAATGGACACTTCTCAGTACAGCAAAGCCACATTTCAGCATTAATGTACACTTGTCCTCATACAGCAAAGCACATTTCAGGCATAATGACACTGTCATGCTAAGCAAAGACCATTTCAGGCATTAATGACACTTTGCCATGAACAGCAAAGCACTTTCAGGCATTACAGACACTTGCCATGAACAGCAAAGCACATTTCAGCATACAGACACTTTCATGAAACAGCAAGTCACATTTCAGGCAGTACAGACACTTGTCATGAACAGCAAAGCAATTTCAGGCATTAATGACACTTGTCATGAACAGCAAAGCACATTTCAGCCAATAAAAGACATTTAACCAAAAACACAAAGCAGATTTCAGGCAATAAAAACACTTGCACTAAGCATAAAAGCAGAATTCAGGCAATACACACTGCAATAAACATTAAAAGACAAAAATTCAGGCATTATGACACTTTCAAATAGCAAGAACACAGTTACATGCTCTGGTGCATTACATGAAAACACCTAAACACAATCTAGGCATACAGGCTGCAAACTGAAAGCACTCCTAACCCACCACAAAAAAACTCAAAAAAAAGGCGGTAATATAGTACCACCCTGTTCCGGTGGTATCAGCTGAAAAAACGTATATATGAGGCGTTTGTTAGTGTTTCAAAATTTCAGGATCTTCTATTGTTCGTTTACTACCTAATCCCGGACTTCTATTCTCCACTTGAGTATGTAAATATTCTCATTTTTATATAAATATAAATGAAACTTGGGATATAATGGGTGGAACATAGCTGTAGGGGAGCAGAAAATGTGTGTTGTTTTAATTTTTTCCAATAGGTATGGCTTGACTCTGCTACCCAACATAGCCTTCTCCATAACAACTAGACAGTTTTTTTTCATTCAGCAAAATGTTAGAATTGCACTGTCTGTGGGCATACACACGACCACCCCAATGTCGAGTGTGGTGTTTTAATTTTAGCTTTAAAATGCATGAATATTTGCATAACTGTCAAGCATCTGGCTGTCATCATCAAAACAGTCCCTACATACTTGACAGTCATGTCTGACTCTTCAAAAACTCTACATGTCCACCCAAGTAGTATACCAGAGCAGTTTTTTCTGAGACACTCCTGTCATCAGGCAGTTGGTCTTCCTGCTTCTGTATCAGTATCAGAAATCCTGGGGCATGGAACATTCTGATTTCCAATTTGAGGTTTTCCGACAGGGAACTGTGACTCATCTACTTCAAAATTACCGGAGTTGGGCATTGCATGTTCATTGGTCACCACAGGAGTTAAGACATTTGAGGAAATTGAGACACTAGGATGGTCACAATTCCCCTATCTATTCCCTCAATTTGCGAAAAAAGGTTTCCAGACAGTCCCGATTAGTCGACGGCTGAAGAATATACTTCACTTTATAGACTTGAACATCTTGCCACAAAGCCTGAGGGATGTGAGGTGGATTAGCCAGCCATCTATACAGTGATTATGTACATGAGGTGATGCACAAACTTTCCAGAATATGTATGATTATATTCATTGGATATAAACTGCAAATGACAAGACTTGTGAAGTTAAAACCCCCCGAATTTCTTTGAAAGCAATCTAACAAACTATAAAAACAGTAAAACAGTCTATCCACCTCATGCACAAATTCTGCCGGTATAAGCAGCTGCCGGTGGAAGCAGGCCTCCTGTGACGGAATGTGTATTACATGCCTGCTGATACTGTACGACCAAAACTTGGTGTGTTGGCCAAGATTGACAGGCATCTTTGAAAAGGCCTTCTCACACATATGCTTAGAGGTTAATTTTGGTGCAAGTCGAAGCTTTGAGCATGATCTTCAAATAAAACTTTTTAATATGATCCCAGAAATTACATTCCCGCCAATTCTGATGTTGTACTAAAAGTGGTTTTGAGGCTTTTCAAAAGATGGGCGAGGATAAAAAGAAAAGTACTTCTCACCATCAAACATCAAGGTAGGATTATCCTTTGAAAGCCAAGAGTCCGAAACACAGAACGATGCCCACTCCATCTGAGCAAAACTGTGAAAACTACTTTAAACCCTGTTTCTAACTTGTCCTAACTGACATCTCATATAGTTCCCTCATTTTACAACTATTAATCCCTCCCGAATAGAAAAAAATATCCTAAAATCATTTTCCATTTCCTAACCAACCCTTTGAATCATTGAAGAAAGTGCATGGTTCGCTCGTTTCAAAAACTGTTGCCAGTTCTCAAAGTCCTCCCTACCAATGATGGAGTCAGAGGCCCTGGTCACAAATGAAGGATTTCTTTAAGGCCATTGCATCAAATACAATGCCACAAAGAGTCTCTTCTTTGCTAAGATGGTCTCTGCTCTCTTCTTCCCAGGACTGACAGAGTATGTTTACGCCAGCCCAGTATTCATGACAGATTCTTTTTCAGCCAACAATGCAAAGTTGAACGTGAAGAGGAGGGAAAAAACAGATCTTAAAAATCTGTATGCTTTGGTGCTTGTGATAGAAATAAGGCTAAAGCAAATTTCTCTCATGCACACCCTATCGAATCCTTCTTTTTGTTATGCTATGCATCAACTTGTGTCCTGAAAAAGTAGCACACCTTTGGGTCTAAATATTTGGCTGACAGCATTATTAGTTGGGTGAGGGCGTCTTGCAGGGACAGCTCTCTCGGCGCTGAATGTAGACGCGTACGCAGTCTGCGTGCTGTGGACTGCAGCAATTATGTTCTGACCCTGTAAAAATAAAATACAGTCAATGTCACACCAATTAAATATATCAAATAATAGCAATAAGTGCTGTTGTGTATATAGCTTCTTCATTAAATTAATTAATATAATTAATTAATTTAATCATTCGTCATTTAAAATTCACTTATTGGTAATTTCGGACTACGATATATGAAAGCAAACAATACTTATATACAACATGACACAAACACAGTAAAAGTCTGACTGGAAAATAAATAAAATTGTGCACACAGCTTCTGTCGCACCTGACATATCCGTCATCACTTTGTTATTCTCTGGGACAATTTCAAATGTGACAGCACTTACATGGCTTGGTGTGTGGTTTTTGTTGGGTTGTTACGTCAGGAGTCAGTAGGTGGATTGCCCTGCTTGGGAATCCGTCGTCTCTTGTCCACTGTTGAGGAGCCACAACCTGTCAAAAAGTGGGTTACATTATATATAAAGTGGGGTAAGAACAAAATAGGGGATAATAGGGCAAAAGTACTGACATAGCCATTGTTGGTGTAAATTACATATCTATGGTGAAAAGAACATGGTGAAGAAATTACTGTTATAGGCTCCTTCAGGTGAAATGGCAAGGCCAATGTTGAGGTTTGCACCCAAGCAGCCGTCTGCAATGATATTGCTTTAAGCATATGACAGGACAAACTAGAGATAGCATGGAATAGTCATTGGAGAAGATCCGTAGATTAAGTATGGAAATCAATATTATTATTTCAGTGAAGTTTTCGACCAAAACTACTCTCCTCGAATATACCAACAACATTATTAAAGCATTCAAATCTTGGTAAAAAAATACGCAGGTTAGGGTTAGTTTTTAAAAAAGTTTAGTATTAAGTGCAAAATATTTGTTTTTTGGCATCACTGTCTTCGAAGACGAAATTTAGTTTTTCATAATAGTTTTTGATATGTTTTAATTTATCTGAAAGTGAAATATGTTGGACATATCTGCCGCACGTGCGGTAGTCGTTCGCAGCGGTACCGTAGATAAACAGTATAGTGCCACCTGCCACTAATGCGCCAGCCGCCATAATTACGAATTATAGCATCACTACTGATGTGTATGTGTGCCATTGATTATACACATAGGTTTATATAATGACTGTATAATCTCCACCCTTGTTTCAAGCCCATTGTTTTATGCTTTGTATCTGCAAGAGATTAAGTTTTTAAATTTCATACTGGTGATTTTTTTCGGGCGACGACGGTGGGAGGAGACACTCAGTAAATAACAGAGATGGCGACCCATTGTTGGTCCCTTTAGTCGCCCCTTTAGTGATATTTTGTAATTTTTTCATTTATAAACCATTAATATGAACAGATGAAGACACAAAATGACACAGACTCTCCAAAGAAATTTTCTAAAACTTCCAAAAATCATGGATGTAGAACATGGGTTTTTCAACCTGGGGTACGCGACCCCAGGGGTACGTAAGGGGTCTATCGGGGGGTACGCCTTCTCCACGGGTCGTTAGTGGGTACGGCCTGATACGGCTTCAGGCCGTGTGAGCAGTGTTGCCACTCAAAAATTTCATAATTCCCCAAAACTAACCCCTGAAATCATAAGATGGGGCCCAAAAAATCCCAAGGTTTACAATAAATGTAAATAACACTAAGAATCTTGAATAAAATGTACATTTCACCCAGAAATTGAAGTAGTATTGGAGAAATCATGTTAAATTTACAAAAAAGAAGAAAAAAAAGAGCAGTTATGATATAACTGCGCAACATTTCGGGCTGGTATGAAGGTAGAGATTTATGGCATGGGGGAAAGGGCCCTGGGGGACAGCGAGAGATAGGCAGTGGGAGGGGGAGGCGCTTTAATCGGCCAAGGGAAGGATAGGGATTTGGGTGGACAAATTGGAATGACAAATAAGGGAGTGGAGGGGTAATGATGGGCTGTGGGAGCGGATGGAGCGAGAGAGGGGCTTTTTTGGGGGAAGGATTTGGATTGGTTGTGCAACATGAGGTTTGGGGGGTAAGGATAAGAGCAGAAGGGAGGGGATGTGGGAGTGGATGGACGGAGGAGGGGCCTTAAAATCCCAAGATATCTAGCTCTTTTCAATAAAAATCCCAAGATCCCAAGACGGCATCCAGAATCCCAAGATTTGGGAAAAATCCCATGGAGTGGCAACCCTGCGTGTGAGTGTGACTGACCACCCGCTGACTTGTACGAGTATTGGACAGGGATAGAGACGCAAACTGTTGTCAGGTACACGCCACCACTCTCCAGTCGGGAACTGTTGCTGGCTGGGCCAGGTTGGTCTCTCTGTGGCTACTTTTTTACTGAAACATTACATAGGCCTATAGGGAATGTTCGGGTCGATTCAGTAACACTGCTATCGCAAAAGTTGGCATTACTAAGGATAAAACTGATGTGTCCAGACTCGTTACAAAAGTTTGATTAAATAAACACTACTGTTTTTGTATGTGCGAAGTGGTGCTGTGTGACGGCAGCGATACATGGTGTAAAATAATCTTGTATAGTGTGGCATGACGGGGTTCGGTGTGATGTGAGTTGTGATGTGGCTAGGTTTGTGATGTGTGGTGCGGTGTGAAGTATGGTGTGAAAGTGGTGAGATGTTTTGGCGTGGTGTGGCAGGTGTAAGGTGGGGAATGGTATGTTAATGTGTGTTGTTATGTATCGTAATTTTTTGTTGAAGTTAGCTAAAGGAAAAAATAGGGCTAATATTTGTGTCTGTATGCACGTTTATGTCGTCTGGTTGGGTTGTCATGAGTATGTGCGCATTTTTATACTATAAGTTTAATTATTATCATATTGCATACGAAACAATGCAACCTTTGTTTTAATTGTGTGTGTATGTGTGTGTGTTTGTGTGGTGATGGCACGTGCTTGCTGACGAGGGTGTGAAAGTGTGCAGAAGTGAGCTGAACAAGTGAGTGAGTGAGGGAGTCAGTGACCGAGTGGGCTAGAGTGCGAGTGTTTACAGTTTAAGAGAGTTTTTGAGCTGCAGCACGAACTGAAAGAGTTATTTAGCCGTAATAACAGGAAGGAATCTCAGATTTATCATGCAAGCTGATGATCCAAAGTGGGTTAAATTGCCTATCTTGTTGACATATTTACACGCCCAAAATTCTAAACAAGTCTTTGCAAGGAGCTGATGCTGTTGTCACTGACGCTGTTTACAAATTGAAGAGTTTTTAATGAACTAGAACTGTGGGAGACAAAAGTAAGAAAAGGAAAAATTTTTACATGTTTGAAACACTAGCTGACAGACAGGGCACCTCTATTGTAGATCAGATGGCAAATTTAATAGTGGAGCATCTTTCCTCACTGCAAAATGAATTAAAGAGATACTTTCCAGATGTGTCTGAAGTTAATTTGAAGCTAATTAGAGACCCTTTCCATACAGATGTTGCTTCTGTTAATGATGTCATTCAGGAAGAGTTTATGACTTCGTGAATGACTGTGATCAGTGCTTGTGATCTCTTTGAGAAAAATCTTTATTAGGTTCTGGTGTGAAATAAGCAAGTCATATCCACATGTCGCAGAGGAGCCTCTTCGCTCTCTGTTACTTTTCCCATCACATATTTGTGTGAAATGGGCTTTTCCCGCTTTTC
>JACEEZ010005823.1:2500-16775 GCA_016584305.1 Chionoecetes opilio | reverse complement strand
TTTGGCAAAAGCGCAGCTAAAGACCAAAACTCTATCACTTTTTTGCAGTCCGGAAACGAATACTCGGAAACCATGACAGTTCACCCCATTTTGGCAGGAACGTTGGATTACTTAGGCAAAAAAAACAGCACCATCCCCCACAGTATCGAGGACTGGAGCTACTGCGGTCTCTCGGGAGATGGGAGACTCCCTTGGGCACGATTGCGTATTGGTCACACTTTATATACACAGGGATTCCTCATGGAGGGGGGCCACCCTCCTTACTGTGATGATTGCTTGGTCCCCTTAACTGTGCGGCACTTGCTGGTCGATTTTCCTAGTCTTGGGGACCTACGTGAGCAATTCTTGTTCGGTGTCGGGGGGCGGACGGTGCCTACTTCTCTCCCTGGCATTGGGAGAGTGGTGTTTTCCCCGGGAGATGAGGTCCATCCCTTTATTGAGAGGGCTGACCTTCTCACAAGTTATGATGTTTTTAATATTCTTTTATTATTGCTTTTAATACACTCTTGTTCTTATATATATTTTATTTTTTTAAATATTTTGATTTATTTTAAAAATTTGTTTTTTAATATTACTTTTCCCTTTCATCTTTTGTAAGCAGGCGTCAATAACCCGCAGTTGCGGCGCCTTAAAAACTATAATATCTATCTATCTGATTACAAGCCGTAAGAACTTTTTCCTACATACATAATTTTCAAGTTCTCCGGATCCGGCACACCCCCCATTCTCCCAAACAGAACTGCTTTTTCATTTCAAGACCCCCAAGTCTGTGAAGAGTCCGACTTTGAAAATAATATCCCTGCTCCTAACAGCCCAGTGACAATCAAGACAAAAAATTCTTGAGGCTTTTGATCTATGATGGACACATTGGAAGTTTGGAAACGGGTACCGCCGAAACCTCCATTTATTCCCGTCGAAACTTCCTGTATATAAAATTATTATTATTATTAGCATTAACAATACAAGGTACATATCACACTAGCCACCATTATATGTCCTCCTAAAAGACAAGTCTTGGGCTTACCTTTCAATGAAATCCTTTTTTCTCCCAAAACCTTAGCATTTCTACGCCTCAGTTCCTCCTTCAGTTTGGAAAGGGTCCAATCACCAAAATTTTGGGAATCCATGAGTGAGGATCAGTCTTACAACACAGGCGGTTCACCTACAAATATAATGTGTGTTAGTGTGACCTCTACATATAGTGGTATCATGATAATGACACAGGTAAAATTATTGAATTCTTTCCCACCATTATTAGTGGTTTATTTGTCTCTAGACCTTCAGAGATCCTTTCAGATACCTCTACAACGTAATTATAAAGTGGGGGAGGTTTGCCTCCCAATAAAATAATTACTATCCAACTTCAATATAACCTAACCTAACCTGGTAAATATCTAGTCCTTTCCCGCCCTTAGGTCTCGCAAGGATGTTATTGGTAAGGTTAGGTTAGTAATATTTTTTGGTTGGTCCAGGGTGGGTTATCTAGGTGGGGGTTTGGAGGGGCATCTCTCCCACTTTAAAATTACTTTTTAGAGGAATATGAAAGGATCTGTGAAGGTCTTGAGAAAAAAGTCCACTAATAAAGGCGGGAAAGGACTCTAGAATTTCACCATAACACACACATCTAAACCACGCCAGTGATATTCCCAATTTAAAACATTACTGAAGACAATTTTGTATAGACTTTACTAGAAAATGCGCCAACTTACCTATGGTGTTAAGTAACTGTTGGTTGATGCTGTTGTTGTTTAGGGCTGCGAGGATTTCTTGAGGAACCCTATGAGCCAGGTGATGACCTATGGTGCTATCATAGGCGCGGTAGCTAACCTGTCTCCTTCAGGAAGGCACAGGTGAGGCGGAGGACAGAGTTGTGCCGTGAGAGATGGACGCTAGCCGCCGCCAGCAGGCTGGGCAGGTCAAAGATAGTGACGTTCAGGGCGAGAAGTTGAGTACTACCGTGCATGGTGAGCGTGCACTGCAGCAGCAAATGTTCAATGGTTGCACTAGGGGCAGTGAGGATCAGGGGAAAGACGTTGCGGTGTTGATGAGCAGCGAGTGCTGTGTGGCCCATGGCGGAGGCGGGTGAGGCCATGTTAAACATGGCACTCCCGCTGGTTTTTAGTAAACAAAAGTTTCAACTGTCTTGCATACAGGACTGTCGCAGAGATGCCAAGCACTTAAATTACTTCTTGGTTAAATGTTCGTCGCAAAAGAGACTGACACACCCATAACAGTTACTCAGCAAAAGCTTACATACAAGTAGAAATTTCCTGAAGCCTCATTCTGCTTGAACTCGCAGTGTTTGCATGAAAAGACGATTTTTATAAATTGAGTTTTCAAGTATTCTATGTTTTGAAAGCATTTTCATTAAGTGCAGAAAAATAAAATGATAAACTACAATTTTTATTAAGAACTGTTTCAGTTATTGAGGGTAATTCTGATATGTCCCAAAGAAGTACAGGGAATTTACGGCAAATGATTGATCATTCAGGCTCAAAGGGCAGAAGAAGTGAGAGCGCGTGAGACATACAGAATACAGAATAATATAGAAAAGATATAGACTGGAAGATGGGATAAGGGGCAAATAATAGGAGAGGGGGGGAAGAGAAGATAATATTAGTATTAGAGAAAGACACAGAGGCTTAACTCTGTGTGCCGTGAGGGCGAGGACATGGGGCAAAACCATGACTTGAGCTGGTGAGACAAGGAGTCAATGGTTGTTTAGGGGATCTTAGAAGGCTGCATCGTTATGTGGCGTTATGAGGGTGATCTTAGGAGGTGTTTTGGTAAGAGGAAGGAGGCATTTTGGTGTTTGTTTATGTGAAGGTGAGAAGATCTTTGTATTTAGGAGGAGACGTGTAGTGTGTTGTTGGCGGATCAAAGAAAATTTGTGCCAGTTTTAATGCGCTCTGATTGGCTGTTTGGGTAGGGTTGGCTTGATAGGGCGGTTTGAGAGAGTTTTGTGAGGCACGGGATGAAGGCAGAAGGACAAGGTTTGAGATGTTTGGCCGAATAGAGTTGTGTGGTGTTCCTCAGTAAAGGAGAGGAAATGAGACGTATGGAAGTTTTGCTTAGTGAGGGAATAAAGATTTATTTTTGCCTTTAACGCTACGGGTAACTGCAGGGGAAAGGATTTGGTTGGGAGGTCGGATAGGGGAAGTGGAGATAATTCGGGTATTGTCCTCAGGATCACTATCAATGATAAGATCGGGAGACGAGGATGGGGAGGGGATTGAGGAGGCAGGGGAAGAGTTTTTGACGGGGTGAGGTTTAGGAGTGAGGGTCTGAGAACGAAGGTTTGGGTTAGGATAGGGGGTTGGGAAAGGGAGGGTAGGATAGAGGAAGTTTGGGGGGAATGGGGAAGGGGAGGGGGAGAAAGGATTCAAAGGATTGGTAAGGGAGGGTGTGGAGGTGTGGGAAGGAGTTGATGCCGTCACGTCATTTACTGGCGAAGAGACTGGCGGGACTGCAGTGCTGGAGGCAGAGGGTGGAGCCAGATTGGCTCGCTGAGCAAGTGAGACTACGGCCTCTGAGATATGAATGTCTGGTAAGCCGTTGTCTATTAGGAGTTTTGGGAAAATTTTACAATATATGTCTTGTCTCCTTTACTGAGGGTATTGGCAGCAGCAGAGCAGGCAAAAAACTTGGAGCTCATGATGGACGAGGCAAGGGGCATGGGTTCGGAGAACAGAAAAGATGGGTTGGGTTGGGGTGTGGGTAAGAGAGGTGGTGGATGGTGTTGAGGAGCAGGGGGGAAGGGTCTTGTCGCCTGGGCGTAGGAAGGGTTGAGAATGTGGGAAGGAATATGATTGATTGATTTATTAGTTTTAAAGGCGCCGCACTGCGGGGTATTGACGCCTGCTTACATAAAAGGGATACATGAAAGTAAAACAAAAAAACAAAATTTAAGATAGAATAAAAATATTTAAAATAACGAATACATAAAGAACAAGAGTAACATTAAACAACAATAATAAGTGAATAATTAAAAACAATCATAACTTGTTGAGAAGGCCAGCCTTCTCAATAAAGGTAGGCCTTAAGTCCCGGAGAGAACATCCCTCCTCCCAAGCCAGGTAGAGACGGTAAGCAACCGTCTGACCCGCGACACGGGACAAAAATTTAAAAATTGCACAACGTATCCCCAAGACTGGGACACTCGAGGACCAGCAGTGCCGCACAGTTTTAAAGGGACAAAACAATCATCACGTAAGGCGGGTGGCCCCCCTCCTGAGAAACCCATGAGTAAATATAGGTGTGACCAATACGCAATCGTGCCAAGGGCGTCTCCATCTCCGGGAGAGACCGCAGTAGTTCCAGTCCTCGATACTTTGCGATGGTGCGTAGTAATATTTTGCCCTATAGTAATCCCAACAACGTTTCCCTGCCAACTGTTGTGAACTGATCTATGGATTGGCCCCCGGAGCGCAGGTCCCGTAGCCCCGGCCTGCAAATGTGATAGAGCTGTCTTCTAGCTGCCGCTTTTGCAAGGCATCAAGCTTCCTCATTATACCGGCAACACCTCTATGTCGTACCCGAACAAAAGCTGAACACGTCCGGCCTCGCCTCTTGAGAAGATAAGCCCATCAGGAGGCATTGCCAGCGATTGGGAAGAATTAAAATTACATAGTGATTGAAGAGCACGAAGGTACAAGAATCCTAAAAATTATAAAATAGACATCCAGGGTAAAAATATCATGAGATCATATAAAATACTTATTTCAGCGTAAAAACAGATGAAACACTTGGAAGGCCGACGCCTTGTTAAACGATGGGATACGACACCGTTCCAACTCCTTCGTCTGATTTGGAACCATCAGTAAAGAACGGACAGAACTCTGGATAGTGTGCAAAAGTGGCCTAAAACTGGGCACGCTCAGACCTGAGGAGTAAAGACCCTTTTGAGAGCGAAGGCTTTTGCAAAAAGGACACTTCTGGGAGAAGCCATGGACGACTGTCGTAGGCCTTAATGCGGGCAGATCCGTAAAGCAGGGAATGAGATACGTCCTCCATAAATAGCTGTCAAATCGGAACCAAGGGGCTTTGGTAGCCTCCCCTTTCCCCCATGGTAAAGTTGCGATCCTGATCACAAGACACAGCACACAGGCAAGCTATTGAAGTCAGGGAGGCGTTTGGAAGCGATACCACATCTTATCAGGAGGGACTTGGCGTTGAAGATTAATGGGAGGACACCACATTCTCCACCAATAGACTTGGGATGGGAGGACCGACCTGGAAACGCCCGAGACACCTGGTTGCCAGACGGACCCAGCAATTATGTACCGAATCCGCATCCGCAGTCGAGTGGGTGTGGCAGAGGATACAATTCATCCATATTCAAGCTTCAAGGATAAGTGGAGCGGTGAGATAGAGGGTGTAGCGCGATCAGCTTCCCAGCTGGTGTGAGAGGGACTTTTCAGTTAGATCCAAGGTCCGGAACGTCCAAGTCTTGATAGCACGAAGGGTGAGGTACCCAAGTCATCTATTGTCAAAATGAGTCCTAAACCGGGTCTCTTCCCTACATGGTATTCTCTTACCGTAAAGATTACAGGTCTGGGGTCGGGATGATCCACGGTTTCTGCAAAAATGAACCGCTACAGTCTCTTCGTTGGAGAAAACCGGAAGCACGATTTCCGTCGTCCATCACAAACTTATCATAGCAAGTTGAAGTCTTCACCTCTGCAACCGAACATCCTGAAGCCGCAAAAGAGATTGGATAAATCATCCACGTATAATTACTGACAATCCCTCTGGCATACACAACAATACCATTGATGAACAGCGATCATACCCACAGCGAACAGAGCTACACTCAATCGCCTGCCATTGGGAATGCACTGGAAACAGGTGTTCAGAAGACAGTATGTTGCCAACCTCGCTCTAAGGACCCGGTTGGCTAGGAAACTCGGAGGAACACAGGCAAACGACCCTCTTATTCCAAATTCAATACATAGACTGCAAAATACCGTGTCCTCCAAGCTGTGTCGTAGCCTTTTCTCAAGCGAAAAGATGGTCACGTGGTGTTGTCGAGAGGCAAATGCCCCCGCATATGGATGACTCTAAGGAAAAAGCGCTTTCCGTAGGAGTGTGCTTACGGAATCCACACTGAGACGGGAGACAAAAGTTTTCCGTTCCACAGAAACCATATAGTCTAGACTATTTACCATTTCTTTCGAATAACTTGACACACACATGTGAATTATTGATATGTGGCGGAAATTCGTCGTAGTGAGTGGTCCTTCCAGGCTTAGGACGGGATCACCACCGCCACACCCCAGCTCTTGGGAAGGTTCCTTCAAATCCATATCTATTTTATAGATCTCAAACAATAAATCTAGAGCCTCATCTCCTTAGATGACAGAGCATCGCTATGTATATCATCTTGGCCTGGGAAAGTGTCAGCGCAAACCTTCATGGCTTGGACAAAGCTCACGAGGTGTAAAAAGAACACTGTAAGATTCCCCTCCTCTGGATGAAAAATCTATGCCTCTCTGTTTCCTGTCGCAGTCTTTCCCTAGCACTTGGAGACGCCAAGTCTGTCCTGCGCCACTGACACAAAACTGGGCAGCAAATTCCCTTGCTACAGTCAAGGATCTGCCATAGGGGGTCCCCATTAATCGATAGAACTGGAGGGGAGGATGGTTTAAATTCCCCTTCATTTTTCTCAACTCTTTGCAAACCTTGGACACCGGTGTAGATGCACAGATTGTACTTATATAAGCCCTCCAAGAGGAGTGACGACCCCTCTTTCATTACCCGACGGTAATCTAGCTCTTTGATCTGTGAAAATAATATTTTAGGTCTACTGAAGTTTGGCCGCGATATGTATTGCGCCTCAGCACGGCGGGAGTAACTCCCTGCTGCCGTACAGTCCTGATTCCACCACGGAACAGGCCGACGAGCAGAAAGAGCCAAAGTGCGGTGATGCTCAGCGAGGCTGCAAAAATGGATTTCGAGACACAAAGTAATATGTACAGCATTCATCTATTTGTTGAAAAGTCAACTAATGATTTAAAAAACACAAGCCTTTTGGAAAGCCCTCCCAGTCTGCACGAGAGAGGCACCATATTGGTAGACATCGGGATGGGGGCGATGACACGCTTTAAAATGGTTAAATGGTTAATGGGATAATGGTCCACTTCCTCTAAGGAATCGGCCACCCCCATGAGAAGTCGAGGCGGACCTTTGGACTGCAGAGTGATAGATTCATAGCAGTCAATGTCCTGTCTGCGAATCCGCCAGGGTGACGCGGGTTGGTAGAATCACGGACTGTGTTGCAAGAGTCCCGCGACCATTGGTCAGCCGGTTTCGAGTCCACCAATTCTCCTGGCATAGTTGGCGCTTTGTATAGTCAATAACCTTGTAGTTGGTCTTGCGAGGGTCTAGATAGGATCAAGTAATCATTATCTTATATCCTGTCCCTGCGAATGGAATGTGTATGTTCTCCCATGTTTAATATATTTAGGTTGGTTTGCCCATTTATAAGAGTTACGAGAAATCACCACGACGAATTCTGGTGGAAAATCTCCCACAGAAAAAGCCTGCCCATCTCATGTCTCCAAGGAGAGAAATGGACGGGAAAGCTGTCGATAAGATCCCAAGATCTTGGAGAGTATGTCGTCATTTTGGAGGTAGATAACTTGAGCAGACAGTGTTAATCTTGGTGCAGATGGATACAAACCTGCTACAGCCTGCAAGGGTGATTGCAGCGATGACAGTTAAGGGGACATCCCGACGATTGGAAGGCCACACCACCACTAAAGCCACCACCCTGCTGAGTGGTGGTGTGGCCAGTATAAAACCTTGCGGGCAGAGACAACCCTTCCCTGTCCTTATCATTGTTTCTTGTAACAATATTTCTGGGTCCGAACTCGTTGATGACAAGGACTAGTTCTTCCAGTTTTGCTCGTAATCCACGAATATGCCATTGGAAGGATTGAGATGTTATTTCGTGCGTGAAGATGATGCAGTAGAAGCCTTACGGCTTGAGACTCTGCGCTATTTGAAAGCCCAGCATCTTTTTTCTGTGTTGTTTAAAAGATGGTAAACATACTTTTTCCTTTACATTCCCAGATGTCGGTTGCGTTTGCGTATATCCGGCGGTGAAATCGGGGTTTCTCATACGAGGACCCGCGGCAGTAGTAGATACCGTAGTTTTCTCACCAAGAGCCGATTTACTGACATATGATTTACTACCTCTAGGGTTTAACTGATACTCCCGACGAGGTCTTGAGATTGCTATCAACATGGCTTATCAACTGCCTTGTGTGTCCATAGGTAGTGAAGACACTCTTCGTCATCAGCGTGATGTACAGGCTGTGTCGCTAGCCGCTTCAGGGGTGGTAAACAGGCCAGTGATATTAGGAGTCACGTCAAGTACTCCCACACCTATCAGTAGGTGTATCTTTAGTACGCAAGCTTCATCCCCTCCTGCTCAGCAATTGAGATTTTAGCCGGAGGGACGCCGCACTGACTCTAAGGACTCATTGGAACTGCGAGTTTCGCTTCTGAGACTCCTATTAGGATGGGTTTTTGGGAGCCTCTATAAGAGGATTCACTATTGTCATTTTTCCCTTGTGAGAGGGATGCACTACACGAGAGGTGGTTGGAGGCTCATTAGACAGGCGTCAGCAGACTCCACGAATCGCAGGTCAATAGCGAGAACTTATTATTCACTCGGATGGATTGAATTAGGTTTAAGAGAATTGTGTGGTGGAAATGCAGCAGCTGATTAGGAGTCTTAGTTGAAGAGCAGCAGCCTCGCGGATGCGGTAGTTCTACTTTCCACCCCCACCTGCTTGTCTGTTAGAAAGTTCTCTTCTGGCGCTCCAAGACTGATAAATTGAGTTTGGCCACTGTAAGATGTCTTCTTCTACTTTTGTATGTCCACACTGTCGAGAACGTCGGTGGGTGAGCAATCACGGCGTGGAAGCAGTAGGGGGTTTGACTTACAGTCAGCTGTGGTCCATGAGATCCAACGCCGGGGGGGGGGGAGCGCAATCCACAGCGAGTAGAGGATGTCAAAACTATTGCCGTGGCCGAGCCGTAGCACGCATAGCACTGCATAGGCGGTCGTTAAAGGCTTTTATCCGTATTGACCTGGGGACCGACCCTGATGTAATCGGGGAGTACCTGATCCGTAGAACGTAAAACGAGGCATGTACTTGCTCCCTCTCACTTTTGATACCCTCCTACTCTACTTGGGCACATATTTAGCATTTCTTCTTCTGAGAACTCATATAGGTCGTAGTTGAATTACACTCCTTTGCTAAATTGAACTTTGATGAGGTTTGATGGATTCCAAATAGCCGACAGAGGTGATGGGCATGTGAAGAGCATCTGAGGCCTGGTAAGGTCCTTGGCTCGGATTAGAACTCCTCTGCCATACTTTTTCATATGGACTCTTGGGATGTTTCCAATTTCTTTTGGGAGGGAGAATCGAGCCGCATGAAAAGTTGCCTCCCTTTCCTTGTAATATGCCACGTTACGCAATAAGGGGTAGGGCTTTAGAGCGGAACCGTTTGACGGGTAGCATTTGTAGTGTCCTGAGGAATGTGTTTGCAACATTGACATGAGCGAAGAAGTTCGAAACGCTCTGTAATTTTTTTTCCCCAATTTCCATTGCTTGTGGCTCATTAAGGGCAGCTGTTGCGCCGTCTGCCTTAGCAAAAGTGATATAGCCACCTTATTCGTGAGGTCATTTCCATCTAAATCATGCGGATGAGGCGAACCACACATAACGCCATGAAAATATCATTTATTCTCGTAAACAAGGCTGGGACACGTTTGGACAGAAGCCAAGGTGGTCCAACGTAAGAAGTGCCCCTAGGCCAGGCTCGTCTCACATCCCTGTCTGCGCCCCTTGATGCGGTGAACCGCCGAGGCCCGGGGAGCTGAGGTGAGAAGGGGGCGGCTGCCCGCTTCGTGCCACGTCCGGGCCTGAAAGGCTGCCAGAGGTGGCAATGTGAGAGGATCCAATGGGGAAGTCGGGACAACGGACCGTCCAGGGAGAGAGGCCAGCCGGGATCTATTTAAATTAGCTTGATTCATAAACGTTATTACTTCACTTCCCCACGCCCCCACCCAACACACCGAGCCCAACGAGGGAAGCTTCCTGTTTGGGGAAGGACCTCACCACAGCTCCAGGGGTAGCGGGGAAGTATAACGCTTCGGTTGTCTGGTTTTTGGTTGTCAGCCGCGGGACCGATGCGGTACGCACCAGGCACTCCACTTTGGCCCTACCAACGCATGACCATCCCATTGATCCAGCGGGGCACACTGGACCTTCCCGTCCTTATCCCACCCCCCCTACAAAAGAGCGTGTTTGCCTACCGAAGGGAACCACAACAACTCGCCCGGCCCCGGTGGAATCCACTCCCAAGAGTGGCGCGCGGGGAATATACGGGACGCCACGCACGGCAAACACGTGGGGAGTGGAGTGTGAAGTTTAAAAGGAAGAAGAAGTGTGAGACGGAAGAGAAGGGTCTCACCGGGCCTAGAATCGCCCTAAGAAAGGAGAGAAAGGGCGAGGAAGCATTAAGGCGACATCACCGGAAGGCTCCATGCCCTTAGGTCTCACTAGGTTATTGGTAGGGTAGATAAGGTTATAATGTGGTTAGGTTGGTATACGGTCATTTCGCCCACATGCCATTTCGCCACACCATGGAGTCATTTCGCCCACATTATGAAGTCATTTCGCCTACTGTCAATTTGCCTACACTATGGATTCATTTCGCCCAAGGAATTACTGGTGGTTCATTCCATTTCTGCCTGCGGAAGATATAAGTTACATGACTCCGTGACATATGGATCGTGTGGGCGAATTGACTTTAGAGTGGGCAAATTGACGCTTACATGTGGGCGAAATAACTCTTACATGTGTCTTGTGGGCGAATTGACTCTTACATTTTTTTTTTTTTACATTTGTGCCTATAGCGCCTGCAGGCAGTGGTGACTCAGGGCTCGGATGGTAGGCTCTGGAGGTTCACTTGAGGGTTCTGATGGTTGGTCCTCGCCCGTTGGTGGCGCAGGCAGGTTTCTTATAGTGACGCCTGTGAGGCTCATGCCGCCCCTCTGTGTCCTCCGATGCACTCTTCAGTCCAAGTAGAGTTTGATGGCAGGGCAATGTGGAGTCTTAGGTTCACTCGACGGTGCAGAAGGTTTTTGAGTTTCAGCCTACCCCTTCTTGGTAAGTGCTTATTATAAGGAAAGTGTTGGGCAACTTTTTTCCTGCGGCGCGGTATTGTGGAAAGACATTGGAATGATCCCGGAAGGCCACCTTAAAGGTATGGCAGGGGGGTCAATCCGAGCAAGACCTTACTCAGGCTCGGATGCTCTTCCACATCCATCACCGAGGACAGCAATTTTTCGATACATCAAACCTCATCCAACCAAGATGACAAGACCAAGAAACGCCTAGTGACTACTTCGACAGCCGAGACGCGTATGGTAGCGTTAACGCTCATTGGCTCAGAATCTGAGGCCGTGATGGCTGTGCACCTCAAGCTGACAATGCGCGCTGTGAAACCTCCCTCGCTCCCTCTACCCCTGAGGGTAGAACATCACAGAAACGGGCCTTACATATCACACAGCATCACCTATAAAAAATCTACCTAGCTCTCATTTTCATTATGATTTTATTATTATTATAATGAATTTATTATTGTTATTGATTATTATTATTATTAGTGTTAGTTCTACTATTATTATGTTTTGTCTCATTTTGCATTATTGTTATTATTATTATCATCCAAATTATAATTCTTATTTTTATTAGTAGTACCCCGCTGTGGGGAGTCACCTGTCGTGGTGGCGGGGCTTGAAGCGTGTCGACGGCCCACCTACTCTGGCGCCTGCCTGCCATTGTTGGGTTTCGGGTGGCCGTCGGCTTCGTGGACCAAGCGCTCCCCCTTTCGTCACTGGGAGGTGAGCTTCCGGTGATGGTCCGTCGTTATGCTTCCTCCCCCTTTCTCTCCCTTTCTTAGGGCGATTCCCTAGGCCCGGTAGACCCTCTCTTCCGTCCTTCACGCTTCTTCTTCCTTTTTACTTCCACGTCCCGCTCCCCACGTGTTAGCCGTCGTGGCATCCTGTATATTCCCCACCGCACCTCTACTGGAAGTTGAGTCCATCGCGGGGCGGGTTGTAGTTTCCTTCGGTGGCAACACGCTTCTTGGTAGGGGGTTGGGGTAAGACGGAGTCCGTGCGGCCCGCTGGATCACTCGGCTGGTATGCTTTTGCTAGGGCCAAGCGAGGTTTCTGGTGGCACCCATCGGTCCCGCGGCTGCCACCACACACTAGGCAACCGAAGCGTATACTTTCCCTGCTACCCTTGAGCTGTTGGGTGAGGTCCTTCCCCAACAGACAGCTTTCCCCTCGTTGGGCTCCGTGGTGGTGTGGGGGCGGGGGGAAGTGTAAGTAATTTTGTTTATTGATAATACTAAAGATTTACCCCGGCCTGCCCTCTCTCCCTTACGTCCGCTTGTCCTCGCTTCTCTCCCTTGAATCCTCTCACTTGCCACTCTGGCGCCTTTCCAAGCGCCGACGTGGCACGAAGCGGGCAGCCGCCCCTTTCCTCCTCCTCAGCTCCCCCGTCTGGCGGTCCCCCATCATCAGGGACGCAGACAGGGATTGAGAGACCGTCTCACCTGGCCCTCGGGGCACTTCTACGTTGGACACCTTTGCTTCTGTCCCAACGTGGTCCAGGCTTGTCATACAGAGCATTACATGATAATTTTCAAGGCTTATGGTGTGTTCGCCGCATCCGTTCTTATTTATGATGCAATGGACAATCAAAATAGGGGCTACATAATTTTGCTGGGCGGCAGATAAGTCTTCCTCTGCTGTATGAGAGAGCACAAAGATGGAAATTGAGGGCGAGACATTACAGACCGCACTCATTTCGCTCCGTAAATGTTGGAGACTGCCCTGATGAACTACATCCCAACCACTTTTGAGAAAAAATTGCCATCCAGCCTGAGATGCACAGCCGCAAGTAAACAAAATGCATGGATTACAATTGAAATAATCAGGAGCATGCATTATCTTTTTATCAATATTGTTCTCTAAAATATATTAAAATACATGATGATGTTAAGTCAAATTGGTGTTCAGACTTCAAATGTGTATGGTTGCTAAGGAAAATGTGTTGTCTAGCAACTGTTGCTATGTTATGCATATGTCATCTACTCCAGGGTGGTGTAAGTATTAAGAGCAAAGCTGCAGATATTGAAATACATTACAATTTTTCAGTAAAATTGGTCTGAAGGCATCATATATACTGGTTGCTAGGGAAAATATGTTGCTTAGCAACCGTTGCTATGCTAATAACAGTTTGCGTTGGCTCTACCCCTGAAAATATTAAGAATGATGTGACGGATATTTGTGCCAAGTTTCATGCTTTTATCATCATCTGAGCAATTTTTGCACCAATCGCCTAGACTAAATCAGGTTGGTACTTACATAGCTTCTCTCCCCCGTTCGATAGAAATTTCCAATACTAGAACATTTACTTGTTTATTAATATACTCGTGTATCAGTCCTTGCCGTGTTAACTAAGGATTCTACTCTTGGCTCTCATCCCAATCAGGTTGATTCTCTCTACAACTCGTCTCGTCTGCCACATGTGAACACAAACATACACTACCCTTACACCCCCCTCCCCATTTCTCACTATTCATTCTGTTATGGTTTTTTTTTGGTTACATTGGAAAGGATAGGAGCTAAACCGCCATAATAGGTTAAGTAGTTTTTCGTAGTGTGTGTTGGGGGCGATACGGGGTGTCCACCAGAGGCCACAGGTGACTCAGAACTAACTTTGAAGACGACAGTGTGTCCACCAGTGTCCACTCGTCTTATGTAGGAATACTTATTAAATGAAACGGCGGAGTTGGTAACGTTTTCTCGAATGTGCGTGTCGTTCCCGGCTATCATACAAGTCTCTTAAAAATGTGTCAAGCAACTTAGTGTATTTATCTTCATGTAATACGCCCTCAGTAATTCTTCAATGTTCCATTAATATATAGTGTCAACCTTCGTGGAGACGAGTGTTTGGTATTAATAAACCTGAATTCTGAGGTGACTGATTCTTATGTAGATTAATCAACCCGGTGACATGCAAAGTGTGTTAAAGAAATACTTATTCACAGTCCTCCGATCCTAATTACGTGTCAACTCGGTAAAATATTCATTTGAAATATAAAGTTCACGTTAATTTCTTGTCGATAAATATTAAAATTCTGTTCAAGAGTTAGACTCTTTAGGGATAAATCTTGAACTG